>PVIY010006501.1:0-87495 GCA_004026745.1 Myrmecophaga tridactyla | reverse complement strand
TCATTTATTGCAATATTCAAATTCTCTGTTTCTTTTATTGATCCTCTGTCTAGATGTTCTGTCCATTGATGAGAGTGGGGAATGAAGTCTCCAACTATTATGGTAGATGTGTCTATTTCCCTTTTCAGTGTTTGCAGTTTGCCTTATGTATTTTGGAGCATTCTGGTTCGGTGCATAAATATTTATGATTGTTATGTCTTCATGCTGAATCGTTCCTTTTATTAGCACATAGTATCCTTCTTTGTCTCTTTTAACTGTTTTACATTTGAAGTCTAATTTGTTGGATATTAGTATAGCTACTCCTGCTCTTTTCTGGTTGTTATTTGCATGAAATGTCTTTTCCCAACCTTTCACTTTCAACCTATGTTTATCTTTGGGTCTAAGATGTGTTTTCTGTAGACAGCATATAGAAGGATCCTGTTTTTTAATCCATTCTGCCAGTCTATTTCTTTTGATTGGGGAGTTCAATCCATTAACATTTAGTGTTATTACTGAGCGGGTTGTACTTTCTTCTACCACTTTTCCTTTTGTATTTTATATGTCATATCTAATTTTCCTTCTTTCTACACTCTTCTCCACACCTCTTTCTTTTGTGTTTTCATATCTGTCTCTAGTGATCCCTTTAGTATTTCTTGCAGAGCTGGTCTCTTGGTCACAAATTCTCTCAGTGATTTTTTTGTCTCAAAATGTTTTAATTTCTCCTTCATTTTTGAAGGACAATTTTGCTGGTTATAGAATTCTTGGTTGGCAGTTTTTCTCCTTTAGTAATTTAAATATATCATCCCACTGTCTTCTTGCCTCCATGGTTTCTGCTGAGAAATCTACACATAGTCTTATTGGGTATTCCTTGTATGCGATGGATTGCTTTTCTCTTGCTGCTATCAAGATCCTCTCTTTCTCTTTGACCTCTGACATTCTGATTAGTAAGTGTCTTGGAGAACGTCTATTTGGATCTATTCTCTCTGGGGTACACTGCACTTCTTAGAGCTGCAATTTTAGGTCTTTCATAATAGTTGGGAAATTTTCAGTGATGATTTCCTCCATTAGTTTTTCTCCTCCTTTTCCCTTCTCTTCTCCTTCCAGGACACCCACAACACGTATATTTGTGCGCTTCATATTATCATTCAATTCCCTGCGTCCCTGCTCATATTTTTCCACTTTTTTCTCTATTGTTTCTGTTTCTTGTCGGATTTCAGATGTTCTGTCCTCCAGTTCACTAATCCTATCCTTTGTCTCTCGAAATCTACCATTGTAGGTTTCCACTGTTTTTTTCATCTCTTCTACTGTGCCTTTCAATCCCATAAGTTCTGTGATTTGTTTTTTCAGACTTTCCATTTCTTCTTTTTGCTCATTCCTTGCCTTCTTCATATCCTCCTTCAATTCACTGATTTAGTTTTTGATGAGGTTTTCCATGTCTGTTTGTATATTCTGAATTAATTGTTTCAGCTCTTGTATCTCATTTGAATTATTGGTTTGTTCCTTTGACTGGGCCATATCTTCAATTTTCCTGGTGTGATTTATTTTTTGCTGGTGTCTAGACATTTAATTACCTTAATTACTTTATTCTGGAGATTGCTTTCACTTCTCTCCTAGGGTTTTCTTGCTGGATGAATTTGTTGTCTATCTGTTCTTTGACATTCAATTCAGCTTTTTCTGGACCTCTAGCTTAGGTTTTATTTAACAGAGGATAATTTTTCGGTTCTTGTCTCTTGCCCTTTTGTATGGTGCTTTTTCCACCTCCCTACCCTTAGGAGGGTCTACACTGGTATTATAGACTCCAGCCGGGTTTTCCCAGACTAAACTTGTCTCCTGTCGGGGAAGGAATCACCTGCATCAGTTTTCCCTGAGGGTGAGACCCAGCAGGTTAAAAGACTTTCCTGTGAAGTCTCTGGGCTTTGTTTTTTCTTATCCTGCCCAGTATGTGGTGCTTGTCTGCCTGCAGGTCCCACCAGCATAAGATGATGTGGCACCTTTAACTTTGGCAGACTCTCCCTGCTGGGGGCATGGTGAAGACAGAGGAGAGGTTGTAGGCTGGTTTTAATGGCTTCAAATTGCCAAACCCTGGGGTCTGAATTCCTTGAGGGAGGGATTCCACCTGAGTTGGGCTTCACCTCTCCCCTGGGGAAGGCACAGGTGGAAGACAAGCCCTGAAGGCAGCCTGTTACTGCCTATGCCTGGGGCAGCTGCAGCCCGAGAAGTCCCCCTGCTGAATCCAGAGGCAGCCAAGCCTCCGTAGAAACACAGCCACAAAAACCTCCATTTCCTCCCCTTTCCTCTTTTTCCCTTAGCCCAGTGAGCGACCTCCGCTTTGACCAGGTTCACCTGAGCTGGGGGCCTATTTTTAGTAGTCAGAATTTGTTAATTAATTCCACAATTGGTGTTTGGTTGGGCTCAGCCCCTGCTGCTGGTAAAGTCTCTTTCCTTTCCCTCTGGAAGCAGCCTGTGGGGGAGGGGCGCTGGCCACCTTGGCTTGGGGAACTCACAGTTCTGGGGAGGCTCGCAGCCAGTCCAGCTGGTCCAGACTGGGGTACGCTGTGTGTCCAGTCATTGACGTGGCTCTGGGAGCTGTTCTGTACTGTTTCTGGTTATTTAGTAGTTGTTCTGGAGGATGAACTAAAACATGCACATTGCTAACCCTTCATCTTGGCCCCATAGTCTCCCCAGTACCACAGTTTTGACTACTGTAGCTTTGTAATAAATTTTATGATTGGGAGGTCTGAGTTCTGAGTCCTTGAACTTCATTCTTCTTTTTCAAGATGGCTTTAGGTATTTGGGGTACCTTACCCTTATGTATAAATTTGAGGATTGGCTTTTTCATTTTTGAAAAGAAGGTTGTTGGAATTTTTATTGGTATTGCATTGGATCTATAAATTGCTTTGGGTAGGACTAACATGTTAAGATATTTAGCCCTCAAATCCATGAACACAGACTATCCTTCCATTATTTAGGTCTTTGATTTCTTTTAGCAAGGTTTTGCAGTTTTCTTTGTACAAGTCCTCTATATCCATGGTTAGATTTGCAACTAGATATCTGATTCTTTTAGCTGTTATTATGAATGGATTTTTTCTTTCTTGATTTCTTCTTTGGATTGTTCATTGCTTGTGTGTATAAACACTACTAATTTTTTGATGTTGATCTTGTACCCCACCACTTTGTTGAATTCATTTATTAGCTTTAAGAGATTTGTTGTTAATTTTTTCCTTCATTCTGTTAATGTAGGTGTATTACGTTAATTTATTTTATTATGTTGAATACTCTTGTATACCAGGGATAAATCCCACTAAATCATGGAGTATAAAACTTTTTTTTTTTGCTTAGAAATCTTTTATCATCAAGGCATTACACTTTTCTCAAAACAAGTATAATTTACAGGAATTATACAAGGAAAATTTTTACCAAATATTACAAAATTTAGCAATGTTATTGAGTAGAAATGTTTTTCAGTTGCAAAAACCATCTTTGGTTTAAAAAATAATCAGAAACCTTACTGGATTTAATGTGCTTTTGCAAATATCTTAAGAAGTTTTAAGCCAAACAATATTTTAAGTAGAGAAAACACTAATTTTTAAAAAGTTTCATCTACTATTTCTGTGGTTTATGTACATACATTAATTGGTTTCTTTTGTGGCAAACTTAATCGGATGTTTATTATTTGTACATAAAGCATTGTAAAATAAAGGCAAGAGCTAGTCACCTTAAGAAAAATACTCTGTATACAACAAATAAGTATTAAATATATTAGTGGTTGAAAGTTGTCTGCTATAAACTATAAAACAAAACACATTTACTGAATTGTTTTTCAGTTGCAGCTGCACACTGGCATCCTAAATAAGGGTTTCCCATAGAGAAAAGTGCAGTGAAATTCACTTAGTGATTAATTTTATGTCAATCCATTCTTTTTCTTCCTCACCACCCCTACACCCTGAAGTGACATCATATTATTAAAAACATTAAGTACCTGGGATTAATGTTTCAAATCTAGACATCGTTTGAGTAATTTCAAGTGATACAGCTCTTCATGTAAATAAGATGTTTTGTGGTCACAGTTACTTCAAAAAGTAATTATACTCAAATAACCAGACATATTATGCTTTAGCAATTACAGACCTATGATTCTGACACATGACAATTTATAAGTTAGGCAAACGTGTAGTGCTAAAAGACATGAACAGTTGTTCTTCTGTTTAACTTTAGAGTGCTGCAAAATTCAAGTAATGACTTTATTTTTTTAGTTAACATAACCAGCCCACAGCACACTAAATCATAAAGACTTTTAGAAGTAAAAATCCAAGGAAGGTAATGCCTTTACTAAGTTAAAAACTTTGGCAAATGAATACAGTACTCTTTTAATACAATTATATCATTTTTTTTGGAGTCATATATAATTTTCATTATAATTTTCACTCCAAAAATATCACTTACGTATGAAATCTAAACACTGGCCTTTAGCTGTGGTTTAGAGCAGAGCAAGTTTTTTTTTTAAATATACAAATTAACACGCTTTTAACAGAATTTCTCCTTTTACAGTAAGTTTGTTCATGTAAGTAGGGCAATCCTGTTTGTATGTAAAAAGGTGACTCTGCTTTGTTCTGGGGTTGGTCCAAAGCCAGGTAGAGTTTCAATGCATGAAAAGCTTTAAAATCTTAAGGAGATTCAATATGCCAATACCAATTTCAGAGTACTTTTTCAAAAATTGTAAAATTTCAATATAAATGCTGGAGCCTTTAAAATTAGATGGTCATTTCAAATAATAGAAATTTCAGATTGTGAAATTTCTTTTATTGACACTTTTATTGAGAAGTCCTGCATCTCTTTGTTTTCATCAAATCACATACCTTTTTTTCCAGCTTATTACAAAAACATCTACCTAAAATATAGTTGTATTTCTCCATAAATGCTGCTGCTGCCATCGGTGTCCTTATGCTTCCTCTCGCTGAAGTTGTAAATTCTTCAATCTTGGCCTTCTAATTATGTGTTACCGATTTCATCACTTCTTGGCCTTTATTAGCATTTGAAGCAATTGTACTTGCCATCAGTGCTTCCAGGTAACAGCTGAGGCTGACTCCTTTCACAATGATTATGGCTTCTTCAGTCAAAACAGTTTTTTCTGGGTCTTGAGAATGTGGTTTGTATATAAGCCTTTCATCTACTGAAACCATATTTATAAATGAAATATTGGTAGATTTAAGTTCTATTGTTCTCTCTACAGGATCAACTACCAAATGTTCCTGCATATATGTTTTTGTTCTTCCTGCACCAACAAGAGATTTCAAATGGAAGGCAGTCTCAACTCTGTGCTGAGAAGTCTATGGCTGTGCAACTTTCCAATATATCTTTCCAATACATCAACTCCAACAACACTTGGGTTCATAGGATTTGGGTATTTCTGCATTGCAACTGTTGTAACAGTTTCCCATGGGTGGTCAAAGACGCGCTCTGAAGTTCTTACTTCATGGTGCCAGTGACAGGCATGATGTCTGGGCAGTACTAGGGGACAGTGAGGTAAGAGGCAGTGCCTGCTCCCAACCCCCCCCCCCCAAGCCACCCCAACCACTCCAACCAGCTAACACTCTCATGGAGTATAAATCTTTTAATGTGCTATTGAATTCTGTTTGCTAATATTTTTGAGGATTATTGCATCTATATTCATAAGAAATATTGGGATATAAGTTTCTTTTTTTGCTATCTTTATTTGGCTTTGGTATGAGGGCATCTTGGCCTCATAGAATGAATTAGGGAGTGTTCCCTCCTCTTCAATTTTTTTTGGAAGAGCTTGAGCAGAATTGGAGTTAAGTCTTCTTAGAATGTTTGGTAAAATTCCCCTCTGATGCCATGTGGTCCTGGGCTTTTGTTGGGAAGTTTCTGATTACCAATTCAATCTCTTTAACAGCAGTTGGTTTGCTG
Organism: Myrmecophaga tridactyla; assembly: GCA_004026745.1. Lineage (NCBI taxonomy): Eukaryota > Metazoa > Chordata > Mammalia > Pilosa > Myrmecophagidae > Myrmecophaga > Myrmecophaga tridactyla. Next base: position 81,591 of record PVIY010006501.1, on the reverse strand, counting down.
GGATCTTCTACTTCTTAAATCACTGTTGGTAGTTTGTTTTGTTTCTAAGAATTTATCCATTTCATCTAGGTTAACTATTTTTTTTTATATATACAGTTGTTCATAGTATCCTCTTATAGCACTTTTTATTTCAGCAGGGATGGACGTAATGTCCCCTTTTTCATCTCAGATTTTCATAATTTGTATTCTTTTTTTTCTTCATCAGTTTAGCTAAAAGTTTTGTCAAATTTATTGACCTTTCAAAATGTGCTGGTTTGAAAGGATGTATGCCCCCTAGAAAAGTCATGTTTTTATCAAAATCCCATTTCATAAAGGTAGAATAGTTCCTATTCAATACTATGTTTAAAACTATAATCAGATCATCTCTTAGATGATTGATTTAGTCAGGAGTGGCTGTTAAGCTGGATTAGGTGACATGTCTCCACCCATTTGGGTGGGTCTTGATTGGTTTATTGGAATCCTATAAAACAGGAAACGTTTTGGAAAATAAGAGATTCAGAGAGAGCAGAGCAGAACGACATAGCCACAAGAAGCAGAGTCCACCAGCCAGCAACCTTTGGAGATGAAGAAGGAAAATGCCTCCCGGGGAGCTTCATGAAACCTAAAGCCAGGAGAGAAAGCTAGCAGATGACGCTGTGTTCACCATGTGCACTTCCAGCTGAGAGAGAAGCCCTGACTGTGTTTGTCATGTGTCTTCTCACTTGAGAGAGAAACCCTGAATTTCATCGGCCTTCTTGAACCAAGGTATCTCTCCCTGGATGCCTTTGATTGGACATTTCTATAGACTTGCTTTAATTGGGACATTTTCTCAGCCTTAGAACTGTAAACTAGCAATTTATTAAATTCCCTTTTGTAAAAGTCATTCTGTTTCTGGTATATTGCACTCCAGCAGCTAGCAAACTAGAACACAAAACAACTAACTTTTGGCATTGTTGATTCTATTGTTTTTCTTGGTCTCTATTTATCTCTGCTTTAATATTTGTTATTTTCTTCCTTTGGATTGTTTACTCTTTTCCTGATTCTTCCAGTTTTGACGTTAGTTCTCTGAAGTCTTTCTTCTTTTTTAATGTGAGCATTTAGAGCTATAAATTTGCCTCTCAGCATTCCCCTTTGCTGTATCCCATAAACTCTGATGTGTTGTATATTCATTTTTCACCTGCCTCAAGATATTTCCTAACTTCTCTCATGACTTCCTCTTTAACACATTGTTTTTTAAGACTATGTTATTTAATTTCTACAAATTCTGAGTTTCCCCATTGTTGATTTGTAGCTTCATTCCATCAAGGTCGAAGAAAACACATAGAAGGATTTTAGTATTCTTGAATTTATTATGACTTGTTTTGTGACCTAAAATATGATCTATCCTGGAGAATGATCCATGTGCACTTGGGAAGAATGTGTATTCTTTTGTCATTGGTGTCTGTTAGGTCTAGTTGGTTTAGAGTATTGCTCAAGTCTTATATTTTCTTATTGGTATTCTGACAAGATGTTCTATCCATTATTGAAAGTGTTGTATTAATGTAGAATGGTCAATTTCTCTCTTACAATCTGTTAGCATTTGCTTCATATATTTTCAGGTTCTTCCATTATGAGCATTTTTCATTTTTTCTTCTAGGTGCTCTTACTCTTTCCCTCATTATTGAAAGAAAACCTCAACAGATATAAAATTCTTGGTTGACAGTTGCTTTCTTTCAGCACTGTAAGTATTTCAACTCACTGCCTTCTTACCCCCATAGTTTATGATGCAAAATCAGTATTCAATCTAATTGGGATTCCCTTGAAGATAACACATTGTTTTTCTTTTGCAGCTTTCAGAATTCTCCTTGTGTGCCAGTTTGAAACTATTATGTACCTCAGAAAAGATATATTTTAATCCTGATCAAAACTTGTGGGGTCAGACCTATTGTTTAGGGTGGGAAACTTTGATTAGATTATTTCCGTGGAGATAGGTGTGACACACCAATTGTGGAGGTGGCTTTTTAATTAGATGAAGATGTGACCCCTCCCATTTAAGGTGCGTCTTGTTAGTTTACTAGAGTTCTTTAAAAAGGGAGACATTTTGGAGAAACCTCAGATGCAGATACTTGGAGAACAGTTGCTTCAGAGCTGACAGATACACGGATGTTTGAAGATGCCTAGAGTGCCAACAGAGAGAGCAGATGCCCAGACATCACCACGTGTCTTCCCATGAGATGCTAAGCAAGTCACAACCTGAAGAGAGCCATAGGAAGCCAACAGATGAAACCAGCCCTGGAGAATCCAAATGAGGAAACCCCACAGGAACAGAGGCTGAAAGCAATGGCGCTCAGGAGCAAGGGACTAGCAGATGCCAACCATGTGACTTCCAGCTGACAGAGGTGTATCAGATAGCATCAGCCTTTCTTAAGCGAAGATAACCTCTTATTGGAGCCTTAATTGGGACCTTTTCAGGGCCTTAGAACTGTAAACTTGTAACTTACTAAATCCCCTTTTAAAAAGCCATTCCATCTGTTATATTGCATCCCGGCAGCTTTAGCAAACCAAAACACCTTGTCCTTATATTTGATAGTATGATCAATTTATAATGTGATTTATTTTTCTTCATGTTTATTCAAACATTATAAACAACACAAAATGTGCATATTCATATCTTCTGCTAAGTGTGGGATGTTCTCTATCATTATTTCCCTGACTATTCCCTCCTCCCCTTTCTCTCCTTCTGGGACTCTCATAATGCATATATTGGTAGACTTGATGGTGTCTCAGAAGTGTCTTAGGCTATTTTCACTCTTAATAATTTTTCTGTTCTGCTCCTCATCCTGACTTATTTCAAGTTTCTTGTCTTTGGGTTCATTAATTCTGTCTTCTGCCAGATCCAATCAGCTGTTGAAGTCTTCTGGGAATTTTTCACGTTAGTTATTGTCTTGAACTCCAGTAGTTCTGTTTGGTTCCTTTAAAAATTTTCTATCTCTTCATTAAGATTCCTATATTATGCATTCATTTTTTTCCTGATATCCACCCCTCCCTTTTTTTTTTTTGAAAACAATAGGAATTTATTGTCTCACAGACTGGAAGCTAGAAGGCCTGTATCAAGGTATTGGGAGGTCAGGTTTTTACTGAAGTTTGTGGCATCCTGGTGATGGCACTGTCTCTGTCTCTATCACATGGCAGTCTGCCCTTTCTGTCTCCTTTGGTTTCTTCTGAGTCCAATTTCCTTTGCTTTTAAGACTTCAGTCATACTGTATTAAGGCTCAGTCTCATTCAGTTTGGTTGCATGAGATATAATTAACTAATTATATCTTCAAAGGTCCTGTTTACAAATGGGTTCACACTCTTAGGACCAGAGGTATGTTTTTATGGGGGATGTGACACAATCTCCCACCAGAGGCCTTTTTGTCCTCAGCTCTTCCCCCTAATTTTCACAAGATGCTGCCATAGCTCCAAACATTTCAGCTTCCAAAGACTAAGAGAAAAAATTTCCCTTCCCTGTATCCATTTTTTAAACTTTTTTAAAAATCTGAAATATAACATATACACCATAAAACAATAAATTTCCAAATACATTTTAACAAATAATTATAGAACAGACTTTAAAGTTTGGTGTAGGTCACAGTTCTGTGGTTTTTGTTTTCTCTTCTAGCTGAAAATAAAATCAATATAATGATTCAGCAGTCATACTGATTTGTTAAATCCTACCATCTCTGTTACACTCATTCTTCTTTCTTTTTATTTTTTGTGAAAAATAACATGTACAAAAAAGCAACAAATTTCAAAGTACATCACAACAATTAGTTGAAGAACAGATTTCAGATTTTGGTATGGGTTACATACAATTCCACAATTTTAGGTTTTTAATTCTAGCTGCTCTAAGGTACTGGAGCCTATCCTTTAATTTCCCTGTATTTTTCATTCATCTCCTTGAGTATTTTTTTTCCTTGCTGAATTTATTTATTAGCTCAAGTAACTTTTCTGTAGACTTCTCAGGATCTTCCAAGTATAGTATCGTGTCATCTGCAAATAATGAAAGTTTTACTTTTCATCCTGCCTGATTACTCTAGCTAGAACTTGTAGCACAATGACAGTGGATATCCTTGTCTTGTTCCTGATCTTAGGGGGAAAGCTTTCAGGCTCTCACCATTGAGCATGATGTTGGCTATCAGTTTTTCATACATTCCCTTTATCATATTGAGGTAGCAACCTCTGATTCTTATCTTTTGCAGTGTTTTTATCAGAAAAGGATGTTGAATTTTGTCCAATGCTTTTTCAGCATCAATTGAGATGATCATGTGATTTTTCCCTTTCTATTTGTTAATGTGCTGTATTACATTAATTGATTTTCTTGTGTTGACCCATCCTTGCATTCCTGGTATAAACCCCACTTGCTGTGGTGTATAATTCTTTTAATGTGTTACTGGATTTGATTTGCTAATATTTTGTTGAGAATTTTTGCATCTATGTTCATTAGGGAGATTGGCCTGTAGTTTTCTTACAACATCTGTACCCAGTTTTGGTATTAAAATGGTATTAGCTTCATAAAATGAGTTAGGTAGAGTTCCTTTTTCCTCAATTTTTTGGAAAAATTTGAACAGGATTGGGGTAAGTTCTTTTTGGAATGTTTGACAAAATTCCCCTGTGAAGCCATCTGGCCCTGTTCTTTTCTTTGTAGGAAAAATTTTGATGACTGGTTGAATCTCTTTACTTGTCATTGGTGTGCTGAGATCTTCTATTTCTTCCTGAGTCAGTGTAGCTTGTTTGTATGTTTCCAGGAGTCTGTCCATTTCATCTAAGTTATCTAGTTTTTTGGCATATAGTTGTTCATAGTATCCTCTTATGATTTCTTTTATTTCTTCAGGGTCTATGGTAACACACCCATTCTCATTTCTGCTCCTCTCTTTTTCCTTTGTCAGTCTTGCTAGTGCCCCATCAATTTTATTGATTTTCTCAAAGAACCAACTTTTGGTTTTATTGATTCTCTCTATTGTTCTTTTGTTCTCCCATTCATTTAACTCTGTTTTAATCTTTGTTATTTCTCTCTTATTTGCTTTGGGTTAGTTTGCTGTTCTTTCTCAAGTTCCTCCAGGTGAGCTATTAAGTCCTCGATTTTTGCTCTTTTTTTTTTTAAATATAGGCATTTAGGGCAATAAATTTCCCTCCCAGCAGAGCCTTTGGGAGTTCTGATAAGTTGTATTCTCATTTTCACTCGTCTCCAGATAGCTACTGATTTCTCCAGCAATTTCTTCTTTGACACACTGGTTATTGAAGATTGTGTTATTTAATCTTCGTGTACTTGGTGAATGTTCTCATTCTTTGGTGGTTATAGAGATCCAGCTTCATTCCATTGTGAACAGAGAAAGTGCTTTGAATAATTTCAATGTTTTATAACTTATAAAGATATGTTTTGTGCCCAAGCATATGCTCTATCCTGGAGAATGTTCCATGAGCACTAGAGAAGAATGTATATTCTTATGTTTTGGGTTGCAATAACCTATATATGTCTGTTAGGTCTAATTCATTTATCAAGTTGTTTAACTTCTCTGTTTCCTTGTTGGTCTTCTCTCTGGTTGTTCTATATATAGAGGAGAGTGGTGTATTGAAGTCTCCTACTATTATTGTTGAAACAACTACCACTCCCTTCAGTTTTGCCAATGTCTGTCTCATGTACTTTGGAGGTTCTTGGTTGGGGGCATATACATTTATGATTGTCATATCTTCTTGGTGAATTGTCCCTTTAATTAATATGCAGTGTCCTTCTTGTCTCTTATGATGTTTTTATATTTAAAGTCTCTTTTGTTCAATATTAGTACAAGCTACTCCTGCTTTCTTTTGGTTACAACTTGCGTGGAAAATCTTTTTCCATCCTTTCACTTTCAATCTATTTGTATCCTTGTGTCTAAGATGAGTCTCTTGTAAGTAGCATATAGGTGGATTATATTTAACCCATTCTGCCAATCTGTATCTTTTAACTGATAAGTTTAGTCTGTTAACATTCAAAGTTATTAAAGAAAAGGCATTTCTTGAATCCATCATCTTAACTTTTTTATTTGTTAGATATTCTTTTCCCTCTTTCTCTTTTTATCCCTTAAGTTACCCTTACTGGTACTCTTCAATTCTATGCCCTCCTCCAGAAATCCTTCTCCTGTCTTTTTGTTTTTTCAACTGGCAGAACTTCCTTTAATATTTCTTGTAGAGCTGGTCTCTGTTGACAAATTCTTTCAGGATTTCTTCATCTGTGAAAATTTTAATCTCTCCATCAGTTTTGAAGGACAATTTGGATGGGTGTAGAATTCTTTGCTGGAACTCTTTCTCTTTTGGGATCTTAAATATATCATACCACTGCCTTCTCATGGTGCCAGTTCAGTAGTCTGAACTCAGTCTTATTTGGTTTCCCTTGTATGTAGTAGATTGTTTTTCTCTTGCCACTTTCAGAATTCTCTGCTTCTCTTCAACATTTGACAGGCTGATTATTATGTGTCTTGAGGAAGCCTATTTGAATTTATTTTGTTTGAAGTTCGTTGGGCTTCTTTGACTTGTATATTTATGTCCTTTATGAGGGTTGGGAAATTTTCCCGCATTATATACTCAACTACTCTTCCTGGCCCTTTATGGCTCTTCTCCTTCTGGTACACCAATGATTCATTTATTTTTGTGCTTTGTTTTGTCTATCATTTCTCTGAGATCCAATTCAAGTTTTTCCATCTTTTTTTTTCCATTTGTTGTTTTGAGTGTTTGAAATCAGTTATCTTATCTTCTATATCACTTATTCTTTCTTCAGTCTCTTCAAATCTGCTGTCGTGTGCCTCTAGTATATTTTTTATTTGGTCAACAAGAGTCTTTAGTCTCTGTGCTATCTGCTATTTTCCTATTTATTCTTTCAAATTTCCTCTTTGTGCTCTTCTACTGCCTTCTTGATCTCCTTTAAGTCACTAGCCATCCCATTTATTTTATTAAGTAGAGTTATATGAACATCTTTGATTAGTTGTTCCAATGTCTGTCTCCCCTTGTGCTTTAATTTGGTCATTAGGCTGGACTATATCTATCTGCATTGTGATATGCTTAGTGATCTTCTGTTCTTTTCATCGCATGTAAGTATCTTGATAGATTTACTTTGGGAGTTGATTTCCTTTAATAGTCTAAAGCCTCGTGTTTGTTGGGTGGATGTGTAGCGGGATGCAGAGTATGGGGCGGGGCACAATAGTGCAGCGATACATGTGGCACAGAAATAGGCGCAGGTTAGGGATGTTTTGCTGTGCTTGTGAATGTGAGTGCCCAGTGGCCAAGGAGGATGTAGCTGTGCACGTGCACAGGCCTGGGGGTCGTAACTGGTGTGCATTGGTCTAGGGCACGGGGCCCTTTGTGTGCATGTACAGAGCTATGGCAGTGGGTTGGCATATTGCTTTCACAGGCTGGGGGCAGATGTGACCTGGCTGCACAGGTCAGCACTTTCTCAGAGCTGGAAAGGGTTATTCTCCTTGAGCATTTTTAAGATTTTTTTTTTTTTTGTCTTTGTTCGGGATGTCCATACTCTGGTCTCATTCATTGGTTTTTCTGAACTTCCATCCTCATCCTTTAGATAGGCCATCATTTCCTATTTGTCTTGTGCCTTTTTGTTGCACACTGTACATCTTAATTTTTAAAAGTCTTTATTATTCCCTGAGATGTATGTTTCCTGATTTTGTGACCAGTTAGTGGTAGTACAGAGATTTTCTGGAGCTCCAACCCTCCTATCAGAAGGTCTGCTCAAGGCAAATGTAGAGTGCAAGGTCCTACCTGTCCCTTTCTAGGCCTATGTCTTGCCCTGGGCTTGTGCTTGCTAGCTGTTTTAGAGTTCACCTGTTGATAGAAGTTTGAATGCCCCCTTTGTTTCCCAAGAGACAGACCTCTGTCTCCTGTTTGCCTCTATGACTTACACTCCTTTCTTTCCCTCAGGCTGCTTTCACCTGCAGGGTGAATTCTGGAAGGTGGGGGGTGGGGCATGCTGGAACTCTAGAGGAGTTTCCCAAGTCAATCTTTCCCAACTGAAACAGGGCCAGGAACACATGAATGGGGCATGACTGGCTCCAAACTACTCTGGGGAGCAGGAAGGATACCAGAAGCTTCTTCCAGAGCGCCCCATAGCTGAGCTTTTTTCACATCCCAGCAATTGCAGCCCTTGAGCTTGTCCCTTGCAGCCCTAAGGAAGCATAGTATCTTTAAGTCTTCTCCACCATTGCTTTTGTCTGGGGTGGCTTGAAAAAATGAAAAAATGGCTGTCCCTAATCCAGGACTTTTGATGTTGCTTATCAAAAGCCATGTTCACCAATCAGCTGGCTCTACCCCTTGTCTTGGGGAAGAGGATTTTTTATGTTTCTTTCTGTCATCAGGGAGCTAGCAGGTCACTAGACCATATGGAGGCCTGCTGCAAGACTAAGGGATGGGTGCTTGTAAGTGCCTCATAGAGAGAGAATGTTAGTTCTTACTGTAATTTACAAGCCTCTTTCTCCAGCTCTTTCCTGGATGCTGTATTCTGACCTCCAAAGTTTCAAAATGTATTTTCAGACAGCACTTTTCTGTTTAATAGTTGTTCTGGTGGAAGGACTGAAACTTGTGGCTTCCTTTGCCATGTCCCTACAATCCTTGAATCTATTTTATTTCTCTTTTGTGTTTTACTACCTTTTCCATTGATTACAATGTATTACCTCTATCTCATTGAACATAGTTAGAGTCACTGTCTGATAATTCCAAGATCTATGCCATTAAGTTTAATTTCTGTTGATTATCTTTTCCTTTGGAACAGGTCCCCTTTTCTTGGTACTCTGTGGATCAACTAGTTTTGGACTGTGTCCTGAGCATTATGAATTTTTTTAGATTCTGGTATGTTCCTCTGGAAAGTGTTGAGCCTTTTATTTTAACAGGAAATAATGTTAGAGACAAAATGAAAACCCTCCCTTGCTTACAGTGGGTAACAGCTCAAATGTCATTTCAGTTCTTTGGGCTACTTTTTTTTTAATCTTCTACCTCTGTCGCCATGTTATTCAAATCAAACTAAGGTTTAGGGAGATCTTCAGGCAGAATTAATATACAGCAAGTGGAGAGTCCCTTCTCTGTTTTTTTTTTCTTTTTCTTTTTTGGAATTCCTGCTTCCCTCTCTCACTTCCTGGTTCCTTGGGTCAGAAAGATAGCAGACTTTCTATGGGAGTTTGTGTCACCCTGCAGTACACTGTGATTTTAGCCTGCCCACAGGTCAAAACCATCAAGTATGGGAAACTTATTCTGTTTTGGTTGCTTCCTCTAAATTTTGACTTCTCTCCAAAATATGCCTGCCTTCATTCACTTTCCAAAGTCCTCTAGTAACTGTGTTTTGTATCTTGTCTAGACTTTAGAGTTATTATCTGTGAAAAAGTAAGTATGTTGGGAGTTTACTCCTCCATACTATAAGTGGAACTTCCAAAACCAAAGTGATAAAAATAATTCTATTTTTGGATAGAATAATTATGAGGTTCATGCATGCCTGATGTTTCTAAGGATCATGTTTTTAGCACACTAGTTTGAAGAGAAGCAGGAGTATCCCTCTATTTGTCCATTCATAACTCACCACCTTACTATCTCAAGATAAGTTTATTTCCCTATCATAATTCAGATCTTCTAATAAGTAGACTGATAAGCTGATGGGTAGCAAACCCATAGATCCAAATCAGTGGTTTTCAAAATTTTTTAAATTTATTTTTCAAAATTTTTTATTAATTAAAAAAATTACAAGAAAGAAATGCAAACATCCATAATATAAGCTCATTCTGTTCTACATATATAATCAGTAATTCACAATATCATCACATAGTTTCTATTTCATCATCATGATCATTTCTTAGAACATTTGCATCAATTCAGAAAAAGAAATAAAAAGACAACAGAAAAATAAAACAAAAACAGAAAAAGAAAAAAAGAATTTTTCATACCAAACCCTTTACCCCTCACTTTCACTGATCACTAGCATTTCAAGCTGAATTTATTTTAACACTTGTTCCCCCTATTATTTATTTTTATTCCATATGTTCTACTTGTCTGTTGACAAGGTAGATAAAAGGAGCATCAGACACAAGGTTTTCACAATCACACAGTCACATTGTGAAAGCTATATCATTATGGTTTTCAAATTTTGATCCACCAACCCGTACCAGTCCATGAACTGTTTGCTATCAGTTTATGATTAGATAAGGTCTGAAACTTTTATGCAAATTTTACAATTTTATACATAAATCTACTAAAAATATGGCCTTGCATTTTGCAAGCCTTTGCTTTTTAAAAAATTCCATTTTTCTAGTAATTAGTTTTTCTTATATTAAAAAAAATACTGGCTGGCGACATTTTAGAAATTCAAAGCAAAACAAGACAAAATAGTTTGAGAAATATCGGCCCAGATTACAAGAAAATTATTTTTTTAAGTAGGCTTCAAGTTAACCATTTAATGGGACAATAAAGTCTAAACATTTTTTTTCTGCAGTTTTATTGAGATATATTCACCTATCATATAATCTATCAAAGTATACAGTTAATGGTTCATAGTATCATCACATTAGACTGTAATTTGAGTGTAGCAACAGTTTCTGCATGACTTAGGATAGGCTGAAATGTTCTTTTAAAAGATGAGAAAAATAAGGTGCAGAAAGTCCTAATCAAGTTGATTTCTCTTTCTCTGATTTCTCTTGGGTATATGGCATAGCAGCCAATACATAAGAAAAGGAATCCTAATTTAACTTTCAGCTGAGATTAAAGTATACTTTGCTTGATTTTCACTCTCAGAATTTACTGTTTTACCACTTAGGTTAGAAATAAAGCAATGAGTTCAGTGAAAGAATAAGTGATTATAATAATAGACCCATTTACTGAGCAAACTATGCAACAGACTCTGTGGAGAGATAAATGACCCATTATGTAGGTATCTTTATCCCTGTTTTAGAGACAAGAAAACTGAGAAGCAGTTTCATCAAAGTCATAGAGCAAGAAAGTGACAGAACCAGGATTCTAGTGCAGATTTGTCTGGTACTATACTGTTGCCTGTTAATCACTAGACAGACCCATATACAAATCATTATACTATCTGGAAGATGGCTTCAAGGGCTCTACTAACAATGCTAGAGATGAACTGGGGAGGAGATTTTTCAAAGGTTCATCAGTCTTCATACTTATTGGGAAATCTAAGTCAAAGTATCAGGTGATATTGAGTCAGTATCTCAGTAGACAGGTAAAGAGGGGGATGAAATAAGCAAATTCTTTTATGAATCATTACAGATATTTATGTTTAAGTATTTCTTTCTGATTACCTTATTGATTTGCCTATCAGAGGAGTACAGCTATGGTTTCACTGAAAATCACAGAAATAAAAATGATTGCCAATCTATCCCTACCAAGCTGCCAATCTATCCCTACCAAGCTGGATAATGCGAGAGAAAGAAAAAGCCTTTATGCTTAAGGACATATTCATTAATAAGTACTCTAGTTTATGGTGAGCACAACTATGCTAAGTTGTTCTGGGAATGTACTTGTATGTTACTATTCACTGGTCCTATACGCTTTAAGGATTTTCTTAAAAACATCAATTGTCCAGTGAAAATTAAATCTAGCTTAAACCACTACAATAATTCTGTTTATCCTGAGAAAGGGTTTTGAAAGGATTCATTGTCTAATATTTTACAGAAATAACGTTTGCATAATTTTACACCCTGTACATCAGGTGACTGGGATTCAGTCTCAATCAGAGAATTCCTTCATGGTGTTGTTTCTACATCCTTCCTGTGTCTTCCATAACAGAAAATTACTGCCAAAGCATTTTCCCTTTAACCCAATTCTTACTCTCTTATCATGGATCTAACTCCCTACCCTCCCTTCCTGCTCTGCATGGGAATTTGAGAGGGCAGGGAAAGATCACTAAAAATTTGCCCTCTAACACCTCTGCATTTGGTAGTATGTATGTCTAATTCTTTTTGCACATTTACTAATTTCCTCTTCAATAGTTCTTTGCATGGATAATGGATTAATGAGAAAGTGCTTTCTCTTACAGATACATCCAGACCACACAAATCTTCCAGTCCAAGTCACAGTAGGACTGAATGAGCTTTTTCTCTGGTTGCTCTTCACCAATGCTGGGCCAGGAGGAAATATACCTGTGGCTTTTTCCATTACCCTTCCCCTACAAACTGCTTCTTACAACTCTGCTACCATTCTTATATCAAAACAGCAGCCATTTATCAAGGTTCTGTTTGAAATTATGTATGTTAGTTCATTCCATCCTAATGTAAATGAGAAATTAATATTTAACAAATTATGATGACTGAAATCATTATATAGATGCCTTTTTCTTACTTTCTAGTATACTGTAGAATAACCAAAAGGAAATATCTGATACTACTGAAACCCACTGAAGTGCAAACTGTAAAAATCTCATGACTGGCCCAGCTAGTACTCCCTTATCCTGTTTTACAACTTTAGTCTTATGATCACAAAGATAACCAACCCCCTAATGGCAGAACTTGAGTCAGCCCAGAAACTGTTGACTAAAATGTAGTTATTTTTATTATAATGACTATTCTAGCTTAGCTCCGCTTCTTTACATCTGTAAATTGTAATTACTTATGCTATTATTGTAAGGCCCTGAGCTTCTTAGACTGGGGAAAACAGATTCGGAAGCCAATAGGTTAGATGCTCTCCTTACTTTGCATAGCAATAAACTTTCTCCTTTTGAAACCCAGGTGTCAGAACCCCGCCTTTAACGGGTACCATTAACAATCCTATTAAGTAGGTACTAAAAATAGCTAAAAATATTAAGTAGGTACTAAAAATAGGTGCTGTGTGCTAAGCAATGTTTTAAACACTTTACACTTATTAACTAATATCTGTGAGGCTATTATTCTTCCTATTTTACACATTAAGAAAGCTGATGACCATCATACACTGGGTTACATGCCGATAACTGGCAGAGTCAGGATTTGAACCCATGTCTAAGTGGCTCTAAAGCAGCCCTCACATAATTCATCCTCACCCCAAATAATTATTTTCAGCCCCATATTTGGTAATCTTTCTTCCTCCTTTCTCTTATCCTTATCCTTCAAGTATCCCTACAGTCTCTTTCTCCCTCTCTGTTCCTCCATATCCTTTCTGTCCTTTCATCCTACTGCTTGCCCTTCATTTTTCCATCTTGTCCTCTCTTTCTCCTTGACCCCCACCCCCATTCCTGTCTCAATCATCCCCGCACTCTCAGATCCCTATCTCTTTCTTTCTCTCTTATTCCCCTCTCATGTTCCTAAGTTCCCCGTTCTTTCGGAGTCCACAACCCACCCGCCTCTCGGGACTCTCTCTCACCACCGGAGCCTTCGCCTCCTTTTCACAGACCCTGAGGCCGAGAGCGGAAAAGCAGCGAACCTATCACGTGCCGGGCGGCGTCTAAGAAGCGCTGCGGGGTCCGCCAGCTCCCCTGCAGCCCCCGAGCGCGGTGCAGTCTGGGGGAACATGGCCGCTTCCGGTCTCGCTCCAGGACCGGCGCTCGCCTAACTGCGGTCCCTGCCCGGCACACTCCGCCCTCTGCTCCTCCTGCTCGGCCACCGCGGAGGTCGCTTCAGCGTCTCTCTGCCGCTGCCCTCGCCGCGCCATGGAAAAGAGCTCGAGTTGCGAGAGTCTTGGCTCTCAGCTAGCGGCCGCAGCGCGGCCGCCCAGCGTGGACTCCCTGTCCAGGTAACCCGGACGCCCATGGACTCCACCCCGCTTTTCATCCGAGGGGGATGGAGAGGGTCTGGGGACCGGCCGGATGGCGCCCCAACTCTTAGATTCCAGCTCCTGAATCTTGCGCCGGAATTTCTTTCCTGGGGCTTGGGAACCACTTCTCCTCCAGTTCTGGGCCAGAGAGGCTGGGAAAAAGGAGGTTAAAATTCGCTGCATCTTTATCGGCCCCTCAACCTTTCGTTATTCCGATCTAGTTTTAACCCGTGGAAAAGTAGCTCCAGCTTATTCCTTTCCTTTCACTTACTCTTTCTCACATCCCTTTTTTGGGTAGCCTTTCCCCCATTCTTTTTTTTTTGTTGTTGTTCTCATTTCCTCCCTTCCTTTTTCATCCTTTACCACTCTGCAATCCCATCATCTAGTATTTTCGTCCATCCTTTATTTCTTTCGTTTTTAGTTTCTTGTTCAACCTTTTCCTCTTGTTCCTTTTACATCCATATTACTTTCACTCTTTTCTCTTCTCTTTGATTTTTTTCTCTTCCCAACTTTGTTTAAATGTGCTTCTGTCTTCTTAATCCCTGAAAGTCAGTATCGAAGAATCAGTTCTTATTCCCGAGTGATTGATTTAAAAACGTAAATCGAGTGATAGTTTTCTTCCTTCTGGATTACCCGTTCTCCAGATTATTTCTCATGTACCAAACGGGATTTTTATCCTGGAATTTTGAGGAGAAGTTTAGTATATACAGTTCTGCAGAAATCTTTTATGAATATTAGGTAGACGCATTTTGGATGCAATCTTTTTCTTTGACTTTAAAATAGTGATTTGAAGTTTTAAGAGGTAATAGAAGCCTTGTAATTGTTATACAGCTATCAGGCTCGTTTCCATTGAAAAGATACTAAACTGCCATGTGAAAAAACACAGTTTTAGTTTTTTTCCTTTGAATAAATTGAGGTTGCTCTGTTTGAAATTCAGTTTGGACTCTGCTAAATGTGAGCGATACTGCCATTTTTTTTTCCTTATGGATATTAGGTACCTCCATGAGGAATCACTGGTTGAGCCCATCATTCTAAATTAGATTCTCTTGGTAAGCAATCATAGCCCGCTGCCCACCCTTTTTTTTTCTGAGTCCTTAACAGGTACACTGCAGTTGTTGGTTTAATTGTGTTCTCTGTTAGGCTATAAGCTACATGAAGGCAAAGGACCCTTAATCATTTTCATATCTTGCACTTGATGTAGACCTACAGGTCATAGGTGCACAATAAATGTTTTTTGAATTTGCAGATTGAATTATCCAGGAGAGAAGAATTTATTTTTGCATTTGATTATTTATGTTATATATATATTTCAGGGTTTTTTTTGGTATGCTATATGGTGGGGGTCACATTTCTTTATTTTTCCATGTGAGTGTCCCATTATTACAGCACCATTTGTTGAATTTTGTTTTTTGTTTTTTTGGGGGAGTGCATGGACTCAGAATCAAACCTGGGTCTCCCACATGGCAGGCAGAATTCTACCACTGAACTACCCTTGCACCCCCTCAAGTTTTTTTTTTAGTTCTTTGTTTATTGCCATGAAATTTAGAAAGCCTAGGATTTACATGCTGAGTTGTAAGATCCTTCATTTAGAAAACAAGGTGGAAAATTATAATTTTCTGGGTAAATTATAAATGACAACTATGGTTCAGAATAGAGTATGAAGAAAACAAATGAGGCAACCAGTGATCTCATCGGAGAGCGAGCCCTTAGAACCACAGGAGGCAGCCTAGTATGTTAGAACTGAAGTACAGGAAATCAGGAGGCTCAGGCTCTAAAGTCCCTGACTCACCTAGCTGTGTGGCTTGTATCATTTCACCTTTCTAGTCTACAGTTTTCTTATCTTTTAAAATAAAAGTGTTGATCTAGAATATCTGTAAGACTAGATATTCTACCATTCTTTACCTTAATGACAATGCTTATTGAGATGAATACGTTCCTTTTTTTTGCTTTTACCTCGTAATGAACATTTATTGATTGAACGAATGGAGGCAGGATGAATGCATTTGTATCAATTACTAAGTTATTTCTTTTACAAATAACCTTTATTGTAGATTTTTTAATTGACAGTCAGTAGGTGTTATCCGTTATTATTACAGACTAATATACCTACCTGATTTTGCTACTTTAACATGTGTCTTTTCCAAAAAAAAAAAGAGAAAGCCTAGCACTTTTAGGTAGAACTTATTTATGCATTTTAAGTTCCTTATGAAAAATTATGTTACTGACATATGAATTTGAGAAAATTCACACTTTCTGAAATAATGTTGACAATAGTAAACTGGTCCCATTCTCTCTGGACAAAACTGTAAGTATAAGCCCCTATTTTCTTTTTTTTTCTTTTTTTTTTTTAATTTGCATATGGGCAGGAGGCACCAGGGATCGAACTCCAGACCTCCAGCACGGCAGGTCGGAGCTCTGCCTGCTGAGCCACGGCAGCCGCCCTAAGCCCCTATTTTCCATTGGGGAGTGCCAGCTTTCCTTACTTTTCTCTGAAAGGTAGAAAAATAATGTTTATTAAATGTCTACTGTATAGATGTCATCCTGCTAAATCTTTTCATAGCTTTTATTTAATTAATTATCATACTTGTTTGTGGCATTCTTTAATTAATGCTGTAGAATAACTGCATCATATGCACTACTTAGAAAGTCTCCTAAACCACTAGCAGGGTTGAGAATCATGGCTCCAATGTCTGTGTTAAGTGTCTTTAGATTGTTTCTACTTTTGTTTTGTTAGCCTATGAAAAAGCAAAATATAAATGTTTGAACTGTATTGTCTGAGCCTTTTGTAGAAATGCCATCCTTAAATTGTAGTTTATTTTTATGCATTGTGTTTTTATGCAGATGCTCAATTATGAGACTACCTTAAGAATTTGGTATCTCCTGCAAAGTAATGGTTAATAATACTGTTCAGTATGTCACAGAATGTCTTTTTTTAAATGCAATTTCATTGAGATATTTTCACATACCATATAATCCATCCACAGTATACAGTCACTGGCTCACAGTGTCATCACATAGTTGTGCATTCATCACCACAGTCAATTTTAGAACATTTTCATTACACCAAAAAATAAAAATGAAAAAGAAAACCTGAAACAGTTCTGCAGTGAGAGTTGTAAAAATAATTCAGTTTGGCAAACTGATAATCTGATTATATTCCAAAACTTTGTTATTGATGTAAGTATGACTTATATAGGATATAGATAAAGCAATACTGTAGGCTAGATATGACAGCTATGGTAAGCCTGAGCCTCAAAACTGTATAAGAAAAAGAAATTAAAAAACAACTGTAGTAAGTTGTACAACAGAATTTGATCCTGTATTGGAACTGTTATGCCTTCTTTGTCTGTTTTTTCCATTATTCAGTTTTAATGTTCTACTTGAGTGGATTTCATTGGTCACTTTTGACTATGCATGATCAAGTGCTAAGATATCTAGTGGCTAATAGGTGTCAGTGAATATTTGAATAAAGGAATGTTGACTAAATGTTTATCACTTTATTTGTTGTTTTCACTCAAAATATTAAAAAGGGTTTTCCTCTACTGAATTTGGCTTGACCAGTCAGAATCTCCAGATTCAAGCTGATTATTCTTACTTTAAACCTCTTAACACCCATAGCTGATTTTACAGGCTGCACTGTCTTTTCTGGGTCCACTTCTCTGTGTATCTTAAAGATATCATGTCCCCTTCACCTACCTGGTTTTTTAGCTGCCGCTCTTAATTACTTTGGCCCCCTTCTCTCTGACATCTTGCCATTCATTTTATTTAATGTGTATTTCTTTCATTCTTCGTATATACTCATGCTGTAATTATTACAAACCACTTGTTTGTCCCAAATAATTTTGGCTTTACCAGTTGATTTCTAGTCCATGAATTTATTAGCATCTTATATTTAGTGCGTGTAAAAAAAAAAGTCAAAGAGAGGTCCACCTAGTCAAGTGAAGTAGTCCCCAACCAATTGCACTTCTAAAACATTTGTTTTATTGTGAAATGTAACGTATACAAAAAAGTAATAATTTTCAAAGTACAATTTTACAAGTAGCTGTGGAACAGATTTAGAAGGTTGTATTGGGTTACAGTTCTACCATTTCAGGTGTTTCCTTCTAGTGTTCCAGGACACTGGAGACTCAAAGAAATACCAGTATAATGATTTAGTACTTAGACTCATTTGTTAAATCCTATTTTCTCTGTTATGACTTCTCTTTCTGTTTTGATCCTTCTCCCAATCTTTAGGGGTATTTGGACTATGCCCATTCTAACTTTTTAATGTTGAAAAGGGGTGTTGACAATATAGGATGGGGGATGGAACTAGTTGATGTTCTAGAAGAGGCTGACCCTTCTGGGTGTCAGGACTTATCTGGCCTAGGAACCCTCTGGAGGTTTCTGGAAAGTAAACTTAGTTTGTGAAACTTTTGTAGAATCTCAGATAGAGCTCAGGGTGTCCTTTGGGTTAACAGAAATGATGCTGGTTGGGGTTTGGCAAGCCGTGGCGATTAGCAATATCTAGCTGAAGCCTGCAATAAGAGTAGTAGCCTCCAGAATAACCTCTCCACTCTTTGAACTCTCTTAGCCACTGTAACAAGGTCCCTGGTTTTGTTACACCAACCAATTGCATTTTAAAACTGCATGTTTTCTTCAGATTATCATCATTTGAAAACAGCAAGCATTTCTGTTTCCATGATTTTTTAAAATGCAATTTTATTGTGATATTGTCATGCATCATATAATCCATCCAAAGTATGCAGCCATGGCTCACGGTATCATCACATGGTTGTACATTCATCACCACAGTCAATTTTAGAACATTTTTATTACTCCCAAAACAAACAAAAAATCCCGAAACAAAAACTTCATAACATCCTATACCCCTTCCCCCACCCCCCATTATTAACCCCTACCATTGGTTTGGTACATTTGTTACTGTTGATGAAAGAGTATTAAAGTATTACTCTTAACTCTTGTCCATACTTTGTAATAGGTGCATTTCCCCCCATATACCACTCTATTATTAATTCCTTGTAATAGTGGCATACATTTGTTCTAAATCATAAAATAACCTTTTAATATTTGTACTGTTAATCACAGTCATCATCTACCACAGGGTTCACTGTGCTGTACATTCCCATGTTTTAACCTCTAGCTTTCCTCCTAATGACATACATGGCTTTGAACTTCCCTTTTCAACCATGATCACACATGTAATTTAGTGCTGTTGATTACACTCATCATAATGTGCTACAGTTACCTCTATCCATTTCCAAATATTTAAATTTAACCTCGTTAAAAATTCTGCACATATTAATCAGCCACTTCCCTTTCTCTAGCCTCATTCTGTCTCCTGGTAAGCTATATTCTAGGTTTATCTCTACGAGTTTACACATATAATTAGTTCATATTAGTGAGATCATACAATATTTGTCCTTTTATGTCAGACTTACTTCATTCAGCATAATGTTCTCTGTTCATCCATATTGTCATATGCTTCAGGACTTCATTCCTTCTTACTGCTGAATAATATTCCATTGTGTGTGTGTGTATATATATATATACACATATATATATACCACATTTTCTTTATCCATTCGTTGATTGATGGATGCTTGGGTTGTTTCCGTTTTTTAGCAGTTTTAAATAATGCCTGCATGAACATCGGTGTGCAAGATGTCTGTTTGCATTCCTGCTTTCAGTTCTGTATATCTAATAGCAGGATTGCCAGATCATATCACAGCTCTATACTTAGCTTCCTGAGGAACCACCAAACTGTATTCCACAGTGACAGTACTATTTTACATTCCCACTGCTATTGAATGTGTGTTCCTATTTCTCCACGTCTTCTCCAATCCTTGTAGTTTCCTGTTCGTTTAATAGTGGCCATTCTAGTAGGTATGAAATATTATCTCATTGTGGTTTTGATTTGTATTTCCCTCGCAGCTAGTGAGGATGAGCATCTTTTCATGGTCTTTTTAGTCATTTGTATTTCCTTTTGGAAAAATGTCTATTCATGTCTTTTGTCCGTTCTTTTAATTGGGGTCTTTGTCTTTTTACTGAGTTGTAGGATTTCTTTATATGCTCTGTGTATCAAACCCGTATCAGATACGTGATTTCCAAATATTTTCTCCCTTTGAATCAGCCACCTTTTCACCCTTTTGACAAAGTCCTTTGAAGCACAGAAGAATTCAGTTTTGAGATTCCATGATATTTTTATGATACTCATAGCCAGAAGAGGTCAAAGAGTTTCCAGGATTTCTAAAACACATTTTGTTGCAAGGTCTCATCTCTGGATTTAGCCTCAAAGTCACTGTGAGATATGTCGGTAGGAAATGTGTACTTAGGTTGTTTTTTCCAGTAGCAGTGTTGGATTTATGTCCTTTCAAACATTCTTACCCATTCCCCTTGTGACTCTTGGCATGTTTTCTGAGGCATCTGGCCAAAATTTTTGATACAAGTTATAGATGTGGAACAAAGTGAAGCTGTTGAGGCTTCAGTCTTGGCTCTATTAGCATCTTACTTCAGATATTGAATATTGATGGACTAAGAATTGGTTATCTTTAATACCATTATTCTAGGACCCTAAAAGAACTTTCAATTCTGTTGGACAAGATAACATTATTGTGAACTAATATATAATTATTGTCTGTATTTTTCAGGAGAAACGTTTGAACAGGTTAATTACTAATCAGAGGTATTCATATTAGTATTGAAGCTGAGATTGGGTCCTGTATACTTTTTCTGCTTTCCTCCTTATGCTATCATCTATGGTTCTCAGATGAGCAGCATTAGCATGCCTTGGGAATTTTTAAAATGCAAATTCTCAGACACTGTGATGTATGCTAAAGTTTGAGAACCACTGCCTTGGATCTTTTGCTTATTGATGCCTAATGATGCCATCAGTGGTTATTTGAAATGTTCTAAGTTAAGTAAGATTGTCTTTGTTAGCGCTATTATAAGCCTATTTTTCATAGTATTTTGTAGTGGAGGATATAAGTCATCTCTTACGGATTTATTATTTCTGATTTTCCAGAAATTTTCTGAAGCCTTTTCTTTTTTCAGCCATGAGTAACAGATCAAGAATACATGTTTTATGTATGGAATATATGTATGTGAAGATTTATCAATAAAAATATTTTTTTAAAAATCAATACATGATTTAGACTTTTTCTTAGTAATGGAGCTAGGCAAGATCCGCGAGTGGTAACATTCATTTTTTAAAAAGTACTGTAAATAAGAAATTTCAGGAGGCAATCAACTGAACCAATAAAGTCTTGATTATGCCCAAAGGAAGGAAATAACCTGGATACAGATGTCCAGAGAGCAGTATGTTTATTTTGGAAAGCTGCCAAGTTAATATTATTGTATTGAAATCAGTAGGGCCAAGGGTTACATATGACTCAGGATTTGATGAGTGGAAATCCTCCAGATTTTAGTGAGAAATATTTTCCTTTTTAAAGGAAATTAGTTTTGACTGTAGAACATATCTGTGTGCCTACTGTAATGTTAGTTAGTTGGTGGATAGAATAAAAAACTGTGATAATCAAGGATAAGGAGTGACTTTTATAAGCCAGCACTCCACAGGAAATCAGTTTAAAAATGAAGCTATGAAAACAAATAGTTGTCACAAGGTTATTAAAATAAAAGGGACTATGGAAGATGCCCTGTTATAAAAAACATTTTAATTAATTAATATTAACACACATTTCATACATGGTGTACAATCAGTGACTCACAATATCATCACATAGCTGTGCATTAATCACCATGATCACCTTTTAAAACATTTGCATCACTTTAGAAAAAGAACTAAAAAGAAAAAAGAAAAACTCATACATCCACACCTTACCCCACCCTCTCATTGACAGTATTTCAATCTCCCCCATTTATTTTAACCTTTGACTCCCTTAATATTTGTTTATTTCCCAACAATATTTTATACTTATCTGTCCATACCCTAGATAAAAGGAGCATCAGACACAAGGTTTTCACAATTACAGTCACATTGCAAAGGCTGTATCGTTATACAGTTGTCTTCAAGAATAAAGGCTGCTGGAACACAGCTTATTAGTGCAGGTACTTCCCTCTAGCCACTCCAATATACCATATACTAAAAAGGGATATCTATTTAATGCATAAGAATAGCCTCCAGGATAATCTCGCGACTCTGTTTGAAATCTCTCAGCCACTGAAACTTTGTTTTGTCTCGTTTCTCTCTTCCCCCCTTTTGGTCAGAAAAGCTTTCTCAGTCCCTTAATGCTGGGTCCCAGCTCATCTCAGGTTTTCTGTCCCACATTGCCAGGGAGATTTACACCCCTGGGTGTTATGTGGGGCAAGGCAGTGAATTCATCTGCCGAGTTGGCCTATAGAGAGACGCCGCATCTGAGCAACAAAAGAGATTTTGTGGGGGTGACTCTTAGGCCTAATTTTAAGTAAGCTTAGCCTGCCCTTTGCAGGAATAAGTTATATGGGGGCAAACCCCAAGATTGAGGGCTCAGCCTATTAATTTGGTTGTCTCCACTGCTTGCAAGAATATCAGAAATTCATGCTCGCTTTGGCAGCACATGTACTAAAATTGGAACGATACAGAGAAGATTAGCATGGTCCCTGCGCAAGGATGACACACAAATTCGTGAAGTGTTCCATATTTTAAAAAAAGGAAAAAAAAAAAGAATAGCAGAAATTCTCCAAATGCGGAAGTTATATATTTCCTCCTTTCTCCCCAGTTCCATAAGGGGACCTTGCAAATACTTCTTTATTCACTGCCCAAACTACTCTGGGACATATCAGGGCATCATACTAACTAGACAAACCAACAAAGTCTCGTGCCCTATTCAAGATTCTATGTATTTATGCTGTTCAACTAAACTGACCATACAAGTTAAATTAGGAAATGCACAACCCAAAATATAAATTTTGCACCAAATAAACATCTCTCCCCTTGGTCTCACACAGAAGTTGAAGTTTTAAAATATGGACGCTATTATCCTTTACCCTATGTTCTGATTTACCTTAGTCCTATCCAGATCACCTTCATTCATATCTCTTCTTGAAGTCTGATCCCTTTTTCAACTTTTTAAACAGTTACTGTTATGGGGTACTTTTGACTTTCATACCTTCAGAGTTCCGGCTCTGAGTCTCATGTGTCACATAAATACCAGAAGTCTGGAAACAATCAGGTTATATGCAACAGCTCAGTATCTCAGAATTTAGAAATAACAGTTACAACCCCTGAATATATGTGACTGCTGTAAGAGCTTACAATCTAGGACCCTTTACAATAGGTTCCAACCTGATAACCCATGCTCTCAGCTTCAGTTCACTGGGTTTTTATGTTATGTGTTAGTTCGTATGAGTGAGACATGATAATATTTTTGTTTCTGACGTTTCATTCAACAGACAGTCCTTAAAGTTCTTTCACCTAGTTACATGCCTCACAACTTCATTCCTTCTTGCAGCCGCTCAGTGGTCTGTTGAATGTACACACCATATTTCCCCCTTCCATTCCTCAGTCATTGTACCCTTAGGCCACCTCCATCCATTGTGGGTTGCGAAAACTGCCGCAGTAAAGACCAGTATGCAAATGTCCAGTCATGTCTCCACACTTAGTTCCTCCAGGTATATTCTGAGCCATGGGGTTTCAGGATCATACGGCAACCCTACCCCTAGCCTCCTGTGGAACCCCACATTGCCCTCCAAGGGGCTGCACCTCTTAGTCTCCCCACTGATGATGAATAGGTATGTCTCTTTCTCTGCATTTTCTCCAGCGCTAATTTCTTTCTGTTTGTTTTTAAACAGTTTTATTCACTTATGATACAGGCCTACCTAAGTGTACTATAATTTTTGCCACCATATCTATCTGAAGACTTTTCCTTTTTTTCCCCACAAAGAATTCATATCCCTTCCCAGTGTCCCCCGCCTGTTGACATTTAGTTTTGCCCTAATGCCTTTGTTACATTCAGTGGAAGCATATTACAGTGTTATTGTTGACTATAGACTCTAACTTGCATTGATTGTACTTTTTCCTAAATACCATCTATTTTCAACACCCCGCAATATCGACATTATTTGTTAGGAGATGCCCTCTTAATGAAAATAACCTCAATTCCTGTTCCTATAGCCTTATTACAGAACGAATTGTGCTTATCACTCTTAATGTGTTTCTATATATATTTACCAATATTATTGTCATAATAGACCATTAATGAGCAAGCCTCATAAAGACCACATGGGCAGTAATCACTGATAAATTTTCCTTCTTTCAAAAACTCTTCTGAGAGTATTTTATATGATTGGCTCTTAGACTTTTTAAATATTTTTATGTCTAGATTAAATAAGGGCAGATACTATGTATAAAAATAAGACAAAATAACTTAAATTTTTAAAAATTTATATACTTCCAAAAATCGAAATCCTGATATTTGAAAGACCTTTCCTTCTCTTTTATTTTATTTTTTAAACTTAGGGTTTAGATTAAACATAACAGAAAATCTAAACTGTTAGTGGCTAAAATAGGAGATAATTTTATTTTTACCCCACAAAAATTCCGGAGGTATGGTGGAACTGATGTACTGAGGCCATAGACTCTTTCTAACTTAAGGTCTCTTCCTTTCTGAAAATTACCTTATGAACCAAAATTGCTGTTGAATCTCTAGTTATCACATATTCATTTCAGTCAAAAAGAAGGAGGAATGGAAAAGGACATACCTCCTCTTTTTAAAGGAAACTTTTTTAGAATCATATATAATTTTTTAGCTTGCATCCAGGTGGCCAGAACATAGTACTATGGCCAAACTAGCCACAGTGAAAGCTGGGATATGTAGTCTCTCCTGGTAAGTATTGTACCGTGATAAAAATGAGGAGTTTTGTCACTGAGGAATAAAGAGAGAATGGAAACTGGAAACAATTGATAGCTTCTCCCATGGAATACAAAGAAATCATTTAAAAGGGAGAAAAAAAATTTCCAGTTAAAGTCAGCAAACTTTATGTATGCCTGAGATACTCTTAGATTTGCAGTCAACAAATAGAAAATACACTGAAAAAAAGAGGTAATGTATTGTAGCAGACCAGAAAAGAGAATTGTATCTTGAAATACTGTTGACTCTAATTTTTAAAATTGTTTTTTGTTTTTTGCATGTTATCTTGGGCCACATTTCAATAATCTAATTCAGGACCATAAAATGAAAATGATACATTTAAAAATTAAAATAAAAAAAACTCATTCAATAAAGGGCAAATAGAAATCAGATGAAGAATTGTTCAACTGTGCAATTTCATTTATTTCATTTGAAGAGCTCAAGGAATTGGATGATAAAGTAGCTGTAGTGATAATGATGGCCTTCCTATACTGTCTACTCTTCTCTAGTTTGGAGTACATTTTTAAGACAAAAATCTAGGTATTTTATCTCATTCCTCCCGCAGCTCCGCTCCCCGGAATGTTGCATCAGGTTCTGCTTAGGTATTTTCTCTCATTTCAGTGGTCTCCTCAGGGGAAACAAAGCAGGTCATTTTAGGCCAGGCTAGTTTATGACTACTTTTGTCAATATTTTGTGTTGGTTTTTATATCCTTGCCCTAAAATTTTCATTGACATATGCATTCTTGTACTCAGCTAACTTAACTACTGGTATTTTAGGCATAAAATTTCAAACATAAGTAGTTTAACCATTTGGGTTTGAGTAGATGAGGGTAGGTAAGCCTCCTCTGGATTAATAGAGCTTTTATTCATTGGGCTCAGGGAATTTAATAGGCATGAGCCAAAAATATATCCATTTCTCTTTCTAACAGAACTTAATGATAGCAGCATGTGAGCAGTTGTTCAAGTAGGGTTTTGTCAACAGGTTGTGCATTAGCAAAAGGGGAATGATAATTTTGGCTGATGGTGGGCTGGTGATTATAAGGCTTAATTTTCTTGAGCTGAGCCAAGATGTCCAGCAAAGTCAAATAAAATTTCATATAATATTGATGTCTTCTGTTACTGATATTGGACAACATTCTTCCATTATAATCTATAAACTACCTAGAAATATAAACACCTGAGATAAGAATGAATATCAAATATATCAGGGTCCTATATTGGAGTTTTGCTTTCCAAGTGGTAGGCAGTTTTGAAATTATAAACTAACAGTATTAATAATAACAATTTTATAAATAGCATTTCATATTTAGTGAGTGTTTTCTATGTACTAATATGATGCTTAATCCCACATGTGCATTTTCTTATGTAATCCTTATCACAGCCATGTAAAGTGGACAGTATTATTGTTTCCATTTTACAGACAAGGAAACTAAGGATGGAGAGGGTAGTTTCACTTTTGAATCCAAGTCTGTTTGACTTCGGAGTCTATGTGAAAAGAACTGATTATGCCTAAAAATCTGGCACCCTAGGTCCAGGCCAAAGCAGTCCTAGTACAGGTTGATTGGGTGGTAGGGACAAGAACATGAATTTCCTGGACTAGCTGCCCTCCTAAGCTGGAGAAGGGTAAGAAAGATAATATACTAGTAAATTGAGAATGTCTGTATATGGAGATAATTTTCTTTAACTTTGAATGTTTTTCTGAAAGAAGGAAGTATGCTTTTATTTTTTTCTTTGCCTTAACAATTAAGAGGGTAGCATAATTTTTATTTAAGGGAACAGTTTTACATTTTGAAAAGCAGATAAATTATGAAGTAAGTAAATTTCATGCCATATCCTCCACCCCCTTACTCCCCCCCCCCATTGGCTTTACGGAATAATTTAGAATAATTTATTGTAGGGTTCCTTAAATATCTGAATTCCCCTAAGTTCCTTTGTGTTTGTTTACAGTTAATGTGTTAAGAGCCATTGACATTTGAAGATCATCAGAAGTGAAGATAAAACATCTCAAAAATTATAATGTAAGTGAATGGGAAAATGGAAATAAAAAATGGACAAAAGTTAATATTATCAACAGTATTTCTGGAATCCATATATTATTCCAAGTGAAATTTAAGTATATTAATAATCAGTGACTTCAAACTTCATTCCTACTTTCAAGTCCCAATCCTTAAAATTCTGTGTTCTCATCTACCTGGGGATAGCAGTCACTAAGTTTTATTCATCTCGTGATTTACTATTAGAATTCTTTTGGCTTCCACTTACCAGTTTTTCCCTTTTCCGCCTTTGTATTTTGCAATTTGGCTTGGGAAGAGGGTGACAAGTGACCATTGTGCATTTAAAATCATATAGAGACTTAAGGTCTTCACTTTCCAGCTGCTGATGTACATTATATACATTAGCCAGTTTTAATTTAACTACCGTTTTGTGTGTCTCGTTTGTATGTGCCTTCTTTCCTCCTCTTATCCTCTCCTCCCTTCTTTACCTCCCTATCTACCTCCCTTCCTTCTTTTAAATATTTGTTTAGCATCATCTCCACCCTGCACATTATGCTAGATCCAGAATTCCTAAGAGTTTGGTTCTGAGACTGGCTATATCACCTTTTTATACTGTTAGGGGCATTGGAGATCATCTAATTAGTGTTTCTCAACTGTGGCTGAGAACCACTTCAGTCACTTGTGGTGCTTGGTGAAAATTTAGCTTTGTAGGCCCCAGCCCAGACATTCTGAATCAGTGGGAGTAGGCACAAGAATCTAAACTAAAAGTTTAAGAACCACTGATCTAGATGCTTTTTAGATTCTAGATAGCTCCATAAGTTTACACATGAGGAAACAGACTTAGAGAAGTTTAGTAGCTTACCCTAAAACACAGCAAGTATTAGAAGGCCAGGAAAGGTTGTTTTTGTTTCCTCCAAAGTCACAGAGCTTTTTAGTACAGGAGCTGGTCTCCTAACTCATTTCTAGACTTTACCAAGTCATTTCATGATTTTTGTTGGGCTGGACAGCTTCACTGTGTTTCATGTCTGTAGACCCCTGTCCTGACATCACACATAAAATCATACCCAATCCCAAACCATTACAGCTCCTGGGAAAAAATATTTAAAAGCGCATATGGGTTATAGCATGAAAAACATGTACTGTTTCTTCAGCTGTAGTCAGATATGTGACTGATTCTGATTTTTGAAATCACTTGTAGGCTAGAGGGGAAACTAGTGACTCAGGCAGAGGGGAAAAAAATGTTTGTTTTTGTACCCACAGCTCTCTCCCTACCTGAAATTTAAGTTTTATGATTCAGAAAGGCAGGATCTGGTTTTATTTATTTATTTTTTAAATTTGCATATGGGCAGGAGGCACCAGGGATCGAACTCCAGACCTCCAGCACGGCAGGTTGGAGCTCTGCCTGCTGAGCCACGGCAGCTGCCCTGGTTTTATTTTTGAGTTATTATAGCTAGGATAGTATTTTACAAATGGTAGGTACTTGATAAACTCTACTATGAACAGTTTACTATTAAAAGTTTCGGTTTTCCTTTGGTTTTTGTGAAGTGTACTTTTAGGTGTAGTTTTATTTGCTTTGTACAGAATCTGCTTTATATACTGAGCAAGAAGGCTTAAATAGTTATTTTACATTAACAGTACTATATAGTGATAATTGACATTACAGTATCACTGAAGGACTGAGATTCTAAAGTATTTTCAGAACTAAAAGAGTTTGAATTAATTTTAGTATGATTTTAATATTATGTATAGTTTATATTGTATTACACATATTATATTGATGGTTAATGAATTATAACTATATTATTAAATGTAGCTATCCTCATTTATTTGAAATATTGTTCAGTTCTCAAATTACTAGTACATTTGACCATAAGATGCCATTACCCAATTTTTCTGGATATTTTGGGCCACATTTTAATTTTAAGAATAAAATAAATAACATCTTTAAATAGCATATTCATTTCTCATAAGCTTATTTTATTTTGTAATTGTAATTTTTTTTTTTATTAAATGATTTTTGTTCTTGTTGTAACCATTGACTTAGAATCATCAAAATAATAGCTCTAGTAAGGAATCTTAGCTATTAAGTAGTCTGCCTTATTTTTTTACGTTGGGGTACTGAGGTTCAGGAACTTGCCTGTAGGTGGAAGTTTTAGGAATGTTAACAAACAGAAATGTTAAACTTGTGAACAAACAAAATGATATTTATTATAATTCTATGATGATATGTGTGAAATGCTTTGAAAACTGTAAAGTGCCATACCAATGTAAAATTTTTTATTGCTACTATGATAAGTCCATTGAGGTTCCTTATGATTTAATTGAAAATGTTTACTATGGTTTAATTTAAAATCAGAAAAAAATACACGTGCTTGCCACTTGGTCTGTTTTCTCATTTTTTATGCTCAGGTATTATGAAAGTTTCTTAGTGTTTGGTAATAAAATATGTGCATATTACCTAAATTTCTCTTTGACTGTGCTAGTTCATATTGTTACTTTATATAATAACAAAATACTCAGCATATTTTTTCTGTGTTGGAAGACTTTGTCAACAATTTTCTATAAAAGAAAAGGGTGAGTGAATGCACGTGAATGTTCAGTTTTATTCCTCAATGTAATCAAAATAGATAATGATAATGTTGAAATATTTTGGTAAACGTTTTGTAGTTACAAAGCTCGGTTCTTTTCTCACAACCCTGTGATGTAGATGTGTATTATCAGGCCTCACTTGACAGATGAATAACTGAGACCCACAGAACTGACACAAGTTTTCAGGGTTCCCCTGCTTATAGGAGATGGGACTGGAATTCAGACTTTGACTCTAAATGCTATGCTGTTTCTTCTGCCCAGTATAAATCATAGCATGGGAGTGATAAAAGTTTTTTGGAGTATACATTTTGAAAGAAATTCTAATTATTGGAAAAGTGAAGACAGGGCCAACTTTTCCACCTAGCCTAACTATTCAGAGCATACTTCTTTTAGAAGTCTGACCCCTTCTGCTACTCTTAAAATACTTAAAAGAGATGCAGGTATATTTTGGATCAAGGATATATTCTTAGCGTGGCTAACTAGCATGTGGTGTTTAAAATTGAGTGGTTAATCATTTAAAAGAATAGTGACTATGGTCTTTAGAAGTGTATTGAACTGCATAAACTTGAAAGATAAGCTGTGTGATATGATAATGTAATGAAAAGTCCTGATTCTTTCTTAGTCCTGGGTTCTTAGCTCTGATTCTTCTTGACTATGCCTCTAGATAAGTCATTTGATTTTTTTGAGGCTTTATCTTGAAAAAGTGAGAAATGATACCTTTTCTCTTTATCTTTATTTTGAAAAAGAGGAAAGTGATACCTTTAATACTTCCTTTAAAGAATTGTTGTGAAACGCAGATACAATAATTGATAATGATGGCAATAATAAAGATTTTAGTAATAACTAACCCCTATGTCATGTTTAGTATGTGCTAGGTACTGTTTTAAGCGTTTTACGTATTTTCACATAATCCTTATGACAGTCCTCCCAGCTATAAGAATTATCGTCATCCCCATTTTATGAATGAGAAAAATGAGCCACAGAGAAAAAGTAGCTTTCTCAAGGTCACACACTGGTAGGTGGTGAATTCAGAATTCAGGAACAGGCAGTCTGGTCTCAGAGTTGGGAATATGTATGGAATGAAATGTGTATGATAGCACTTTGACATTTGTAAAGCATTTGACAATGTTAATGTAAAATATTGTTATTCCAAAACTAAAAAAAAAATAGATGTTCTCTTCATCCTTATCATACAGATAGAGAAATAGGAAAAGACAACAGCAAGGAAGAAAAAAAAATCTCTTTTTTGTTTACAGTTTCTAGCAATCAGCTTATCTGGTAAATAGAAAACAGTATTCAAAATTACGGAGGGAAGCCCATGGCAGATATGATTGGATTGATGCCAGTACATTAGATTTTTGATTCAACATCCTTGGGTTACAGAGAAAAAGAGACTTTTCTTTTCCTACTGAATGTTTTAACTCAGTGCCTGAAAGTAACACCTGTGTTAACTTTCCTTATATAACTTTCAAATTTATGCAAAATATTGTATTTCATTGCACTGAAAGGGTAGTGACAGGTTAGTAATAATAATCAGCTTTGCTCTGTCTTGGATAAGTAAAAAGAAATCTATCCAGATGACCTGAAGAATAGATATGTAACTTTATCTGATTTTCATAATGAATTCATATTTATATGGTGTGGTGAGAAAATTGCATAAGAAATCATTTATCAAGACATGAGTTCTCCGTATTTGTGCAAGTAAAAGTGTTTGTTGAACAAGCATTAATTGACTAGATCAATTGTCCTCTTTTAGTGTTTCCACCCTTATACTTAACTTGGGATGGAAGTGTTTGTTTCTGAAAGGAAAAGCAACTTCCAAGTATTGTTATTTCAGCTATAATAATCTGACCAATTTGCAGATTAGTATGATATTTCTTTCAGTTAAACTGTTATATAAAGAACTTTTTCCTTCTAGGCTACTTATAAAGCTATAAGTTTTTTAAAAAAAGTCTACTAATTATCTCCTGAGTTGGAGTCAGATTTTTGAAGCAGCTCTGAGACACTCCTTTAAGGAGCTGCAAGGAGTGTTGTTATTGGTGCTGGGACTCAGGGTCCCTCAATTTACTCTGTAATCCTCACCCCAAAACCCCATGCACCCACTCATTTCTGCTAGAATACTTGGCTTTTACCTGTTTATTTATTTACATTTCTGGACAAGATTGTCTGAAGAAAATGAAACTTTTAAAAAAAAATGACTTATGCAAGTCATTTTCTATTCAACCTGTGTTTTCGGACTTGCTGCTGCATTATGAAATAACACGCAGATTTTTAGTTTGGGAAACACAGTTCATAGACCTGGAAATAAAATAATACAAATTAAACTGTATCCAGGGACATGTGTATCTTAGAATCTTGGGATGTTCCAAACTAAGTGCCAGCATGTGCCAGTTTGAAGGCTTTCCCAGAGCTCAAATCCCCTTTGTTTCTCTGAAGAAGACAAAATCAATCTCTTATTTCTCTCAATCAGGTACTATGATAATAAGGCCATTTATTCCATCTCATTTATCCTATACATTTATTAACTTAAAAAACACAGAGCATTGCATTTAAAAATTAATTATAAACTGTAAATAACTTTGTGTTTGGGGATGTTTTTCTCTTTTGGGGATCCTGCAAACATTTTGACAATAAGTCTTTTGTGTCCAAAATACTTTATAAACATTGCAGGCCTTTTATTATATAAAAAGAAAAAAAAAACTACAACAGGATGACTAATCAAGCATGAACAGTGCTTATTACACTAGTCCATTGTGTAAGTATTGAGAGCAAAATTTTCATTCCTAGAAAAGCTTGTTTACAATCAAAATATAGAACCCATTCTTTAATGTTCTTGGGCACATGCTATATATGTGATTCAGATATTACTTACATGAAAATGCTTTTAAAAAAGGACCTTTTCTATCCAGGGAAAATTGAAGTAAAATTTAATTGTCAGTAGGAGTGACAGGATTTAAAGAAGGCAAGTGGTTTAAATCTTATTGTAATGACTATAGCTAATGATGACTGGAAATCAGAAGAAACACAAACTTTCCCAAATCCTCTGAAGGCATTTGTTTACTAGATAACTGAAAAGATAATTGACTTGTTTCTGGGTATTTTAATTAAATTAAAAAATTTTCCTTTGTTTAAATGCGTTTATTTAATAAAAAATTAAAGGCCTTCATGGCATAACTTCTTCCTAGCACAGTTATGCTTAGTTATACCAATTACAATACAATTACAATCCACGTTTTTTTGAATTAAGAATATATAATGCTGTTCCATATTTTTTCATCTTTTCAGAAATTTTCCTTTTACAAGAAATATTTTTATTGGGTTTTGAAATGCTAGATTAGGGGAACTAAAAGGGATATAAATGTATTTATGCTATCTGTTAATGCTTGGATTTTATTTTCTGTTCATTATGTGAAGCGCCTCCAAGTATCAGTGTGATTGACAGTGGGAATTCTATTAATGGTCCATTAACAACCTAGCAAATCAGTGGAAACAGAATAAGGGTCGTGCTCTGCTTAAGGTTATGCTGACAAATGGTGGTAGAGTTGGTTTTGTGAATGGAACTTTGGATCAGTCTTCTGCCTGAATATAGCAGAAGTCATGTATATATATGTATGTGTGTGTGTGTACATATGTATGTAGTATATGTATATAAGTACATACATACTTATGTATTTGCTTTTTCCCTCTAATGTTTGTGCTTTGTGTTAAGTAGTTAATCAGTTAATGGAAACTTTACTTTTTTAAGTTCAAAAGTTTGTATATTTAGTTTTCGTAGTGTAAATGAAGACATTTTACAGTACAGATCTGATTAAAATACTTTTATGGCCAAGTATTTTGCTTCATTTTAACTTAACTAGTAAATTCCTTCTTATAAAGAAACCTTTATTTCATATTTCATCCTACTGTAATACTTTCTGAAAGAGGATGCTGTTTTATTTCCATAATGCTATTTGTTGAACAGTTTTTGCCAGTCAACTATTAGCACCAAGTACTTTCCGTTGATCTCTTATTTGATCCTTTGTACAATCTTGTATGATACTCATTTTAGAGACATAGAAAGAACTTCAATTAAGTAAGTTGCTAGATTTGGTAAAGTCTGTGTGACTTTAAAGCCCATATTTTTTAACCATTAGGCTGTATTTTCCGTTCTCTTCTGACTTCCCATTGCATCCTTTCTCTACTGACACTATTATGAGATACTACATATCTGATATTCATTAAATTTTAAATCCTGTGAAGCAGTGAATCTGTTTTGAAGTCTTTTCCTAGTGCATTGTGATGTCAGTAAATTTCTGTGAAGGGGAGAGGAGGATGTAAAAAAGATTTAGGAGGTTCCTGCTCCTCAAATGAAGGGGAAAAGTGGGAAAAGCTGGAGGGGAGATGGCTAAGAGGCCTGTAGTTTGAAGTGAAGGTTCTTTGTTTCCATCCCTTCTTCTCCTTGCTATTACCCAGCCCTTGCATTTTTAAGCTTCGCACCAAATTTGCTTTTTCCAGACACCAAAATGAGGCTGATGTGAAGATTTTCAACTGTTCCAAACTCCCTTCTCAAATTCCCCCTCTCTCCTTGTTCTAGCCTGCCCCTTAATCTTAAGGAGGGTTATCATCTGTAGCTCCTTCTGGCTTGTCACAAGGTATAGGCCCTGCCTGATGGGATAAAAAACCCTCTGGCTATCTCGCTTAAGTTGAGAGGGGAGGAGTTGAGAAGGGAGTTTGGAACAGTTGAAAATCTTCACATCAGCCTCATTTTGGTGTCTGGAAAAAGTGAATTTGGTACGAAGCTTAAAAATGCAAGGGCTGGGTAATAGCAAGGAGAAGATAGGGAAGCTGAGGTAGTATTTGGGCATGATAAGTGAACACCTTGCCATCTGGAGACAGTTTTCTTTACCATCATAGCATTAAAACAGGCCCAGCAATTTTGAGCAAAAGAATACTTCTGTAGTAGGTATCAAAATTTGTTTAATTTTTTAAATTTACAAGTATTTACCTTGATTAATACTAAGGCATGAGTATAATTTAAAAACCCCAAATCTAAATAAAGCAAAAAAGAATGGAGTGTGTTTCCTTATTTAATTATACTATTTTGTAAAGCATGTAGAGGTGTAATCTGTCACCTCCCCTCACCCAGTTGTTAGTCTGTATAATTTTGTTCAACTAAATGCTATAATTTGAATATTACAACTTTGAGACAAAGGTAGAACATTTCTCTTAGCATTAGTGTGGCAAAGGAAAGGCATTGTTAGAAGACCAGTAAATGTGGGGAGTGACTGTCACTTGATGACATTTCTGTTTTGATCTTGTGATGGAAGAAAACTCTTTGTCACTTTCTGAGATAGGGCAGGCTTGTGTGTGTGTGTGTGTGTGTGTATTCATTTGATAATCCTTTAGAACTAGAAGTTAACATTGTAATAAAACTGACTTGATTCTTTTAAATTAGGTATGAAGAGAATAATATGGTTTAAGGTGGAATGAGTGAATAAAAAGAGGCAGTTTAGTGAGAGTGACTTTCCATTTACAAGGGCCATAGTTCTGTGAATTTGAATGAAGTTTTTTATGAGTACAAATGGTTTAGAATTTCATATAAATTTTTTTCTTAAAGGAAGCAGGTAGAAAATTTATTGAGTACACCCAGAGGAGGAGCATGTGGGTACTCTTGCAAAGACAGAGGTGAGGGAAGCAAGAGGCAATAGACAATGTGGAGCCATTTATATTTATAGATTAGCTGTACTTATCCCCCCATCTCCTGCCTTCTTCAGAGCTGCTGCTTCTACCATCCTTTCTCTCCAGGGCAGTGCCTGGTGGCAGGTAGTGTGTTTGGGTGGGTCATCTATAGATGACTTACTGAGGTGGTGGTCCTTTGGAGTCATATGGGTCAGCTGCTGCAGAGTGTTTCCCATTAAGTAGGTAGCCCCCCAGACACAAAGGGTGTCTGTGCTGGATACAGGCCCTTCTGACTTTGATTAATGGTCCTTGCTTAAGAGCTCCTTCATGTTTTTTTTTCTCTCCCCTCTCTCCTTGTTCTACCCTGCCTCAAATTCCCCCTCTCTCCTTGTTCTAGCCTGCCCCTTAATCTTAAGGAGGGTTATCATCTGTAGCTCCTTCTGGCTTGTCACAAGGTATAGGCCCTGCCTGATGGGATAAAAAACCCTCTGGCTATCTCGCTTAAGTTGAGAGGGGAGGAGTTGAGAAGGGAGTTTGGAACAGTTGAAAATCTTCACATCAGCCTCATTTTGGTGTCTGGAAAAAGTAAATTTGGTGCGAAGCTTAAAAACGCAAGGGCTGGGTAATAGCAAGGAGAAGATAGCTTAGGAGCTGCATTGATGAAGTGAGACTGGGGAAGAGGGAAGGTGGCCCCCAGAGAGTGAGAAAGATTTTTCTAGAATGCGTGGTGCATTTTGGTACTATCAAGAACTGATAATTTAAAAGTATGCTGCCAGTTCAACAAAGGGGGGGCTGAGTGAAGGTCCTGGCTTTAGACCTTCTATTTACCCCTACCATGGGACAGGATTGCTGGGATAATGGGCTTGAGTGACAGGTCAAAACAGAATAAGTGACTCGAATATTAATTAAAATAATAATTAAAATTTTAAAATATTAATTAAAAAATTGTCACCCAGGGCTTGTTGAAACTGATGTTCTTTGGCAATGTCTAGGGAGCCAGAAGAGGCCCTGGTCCTTTTCAGTTTTGCTTGGGGGCAATTACTTGGCCTTTGGGAGGGCCTCAACTCCCCTCTGGGACTCAATGTCCCAGCTTTCCCATAGTTAGGGGCAAGGCCCTGGAAGTGCTTGACATCCCTGAGGACACTCGTTATTCCAAGCCCCATCTTTCCACACTTATAGCAGGATCTGGCTGGCTTCTCCCCTGAGTGGCCCTGAGGTGGCTATTTGCCATTCATGGCAAGTGCTATGAGCCAAGCTTTGTTCCTGTCTCTCCTTACCTTTTTTTCCTCTGCAGCCCTGTACTGGTTATTCAAAATAGAAAAGGCAGCGTTCATGAGATCATTCATAGGGGTTTGTGGTCCAGAAGTGAGTTGCTGGAGTTTCCTCATATTGGTACCTGACTGACCAATAAAATAGGTTTTACGCACTATTTGCGTAAATAGTGACTTCTAGGGAGTCAGAGTCTACTTGGGTATACTTTTTCTTACCTTCCACCAGTCTTCCCTTGTAATAGAGCAGGGTTTTCCTTATCCTCATGAGTTATGTGCTATAACATATTATAATTTACAGATTTGATGGTATACTTTTTAAGTTTTCATGTGGTCACTGGCTTTCCAGTCTCCCTGACCTCTCTGGTAGTTCTGTTTTGGGTTAGCATTTTGGAACTGCTACTGCTCCTCTTGCATATTGGATAGACTACTGACCCATAAGTTGGTCTGCATGAGCCCTCTGCTTCAGTCCAAATTTGACACTTTTTCTCAGGAGTGCAACAAGAGGAAAAAATGACTTGCATGTCCCTCCAGATAAATTTATAGGTTAATACCACGTCCCAAAGGGTGGTATCACCCACCTGCTTGAGCCTCTTTGGATCTCCACAGGATGGAGATGGGGCTCCTGCCATCTCCAAAGAGGGAGGTGATAGCTCAGGGTGAGCCATATTTATATCCTATAGGGGTGCCATATCAGAGCCCCTAGATTAAGCCAAGTGAGTGGGCAAGTTTCAGAGAGCTGAGGAGAGAGAGACAGACAGACAGACACAGGGTAGAAAGCCCAATGAGAAGAAAAAGCAAAGGCACACAGCCAAGCTTCCTGGACCTCACCAGGCCAGACAATTGGAGAATAAGTGACTCCTGGCTGGCTCACCAAAATATATTGCTGGTTTTTGGCTTCCAGGTTCTTGGCTGTGCTGTGAGAAAGAATTCAAAAGTACAACACAGATAGAACAAGTAAGTAGAAAATTTATTGAGTATACATGCAGAGAAGGAACATTCCTGACACTCTTGGAAAGACAGAAGTGAGGGAGGTGAGAGGCTGCATTTTCATATAATTTTTATCTATGCTTCCTAAGGGTTGATAATGAAACAGGATTTAGTACATTAGAATAATTTTAGTAGGATATAATTGCAGTTTTATTCTAAGAGGAATTTTGAACCTCTTTGGTAAGGGAGTTTATATAAAATTAATAAGTATATGGATAAAGTAAATTGGTATTATTAAAAGAGTATTGCTGAGAGCTGTTATGCTCTGATCAAATTTGTTGCTTTGAAAAATGTTCTCTTTAGAATAGCTTCATTAATTTGTAATATGTGTGTGTTTTGTTTATAAATATTGTTTTATATAGCATACTTGACTTATCTGGATAAAAATGCTCTTGAGGGCACGAATTAAGTTTTGCTTACTGTTGAGTATTGTAATTGTTTTTGTTCTAGAGTGCATTTAACTTTCCATTATTCTGCATTTTATTATTTGAAGATTATCCAGGGCCTGGAAATTTCTATTTATTTATGATTTAGGTATTCTAGCCATGTCAGTGCTGTTTTCTAACTCCATTAAATGATTTTTTGGAACAGAATGAAATCATGATTATAATTTAATTTTCTAATAACTGTTCTGGTGAAATGTTTGGGCAGAAGAAGTTCCCATGTATTTGGGGATAAGGAACAAATTCTAATGATGCTGCACGTATGAGAGGCCTTTCTGTGGGGAAAGATTATGCAGCAAAACTAGGCAACAATGTTGAAAGATAAGTCTTTGAAACACATTTTCAAATGAAACAATTGTGTGTGTGTGTTTAGGGTGGGGGGGCACGTTTTGACTATCAGGAGATGAAAAGAATATTAAAAGTGGGAAAATCCAGGATAGCAGAAATTTCCAATATCTGGAAATGTAATTCTTCATTTCATCTATGATACTAGAGTTTTATGTCTAGGCTCTAAATCATGAAATCTTATATTTGAACTTCTTGTATAATGACTCCACCCCTGAAGTTTTTCTTAGGCCATTGAATGAATGTCATCACTGACAAGCCCTCACTTTTTCCTGCTTCATTTTAGGGACCATTCTCATGATGAAAAGATGTCTTTTAGAGTATAGGAAATGAATCTTTATTTATGTAGTCTTTTATTTAAATGGGTCATGGATATTGAACAATGACTGTTTAATTGGGAAACACTGGAAAGAAAATACTTTTTTTGCATTGGGGGCATCTAGTGATTAAAGCAGATACTATAGAATGACCTTGATTCAATTTGAATAGTAACATAATTCTTTTAATTTTGACCATTTGAAGTTGTTATAGAATTAAGGGTCATTTTAAAAAGTTTATTTGGACCATGAACCCATGAATTTTTATGTCTTTTCAGTTATGTTCTCAAATTCCATCCTATTTGGCTTTTGTAAAAAATGAGATATGATTTCTTTTGACATTTTGTGACTTTTGTAGAAGTCTTTGTAATAAAAGACTTGATTTCCTGAAATGTTTATTTAATGTGTTTTCTCTGTAAATCATCTATGCCTTTAAATTATCTTAGTGTGAATAGATCTGGCCTCCTATTTTGTTGTTATTATTTTTAATATAATGGATATGTTATAAGTCTTACTCTGTGAAGGAGCTCTGACTTCTTTTTTTTAATTTTTATTCATACAACAATGTACAAGCACATACGTTCTTAACATACAAACATTCCATACGTGATGTACAATCGGTGGCTCACAGTATCATCACATAGTTGTATATTTATCGCCATGATCATTTTTTAGAACATTTGTATCACTCCAGGAAAAGAAATAAAAAATCTCATACATACCATACCCCTCACCTCTCCCTCTCATTGACCACTAGTATTTCCATCTATCCAATATGAAATATTTTTAATTTTAACGTTTGTTCCCCTATTATTTATGTATTTTTAATCCATATGTTTTGCTCATCGGTCCATACCATAGATAAAAGGAGCATCAGACACAAGGTTTTCACAATCACACAGTCACATTGTTAAAACTCTGTCATTACACAATCATCTTCAAGAAACATGGTTACTGCAACACAGCTCTACAGTTTCAGGCACTTCCCTCTAGGCTAATACACCTTAACCTAAAAAGGGCCTATCTATAAAATGCATAAGAATAACCTCCAGGATAACCTCTCGACTCGTTTGAAATCTCTCAGCCACTGACACTTCATTTTGTCTCATTTCTCTTCTCCCCCTTTTGGTTGAGAAGGCTTTCTCAATCCCTTGATGCTGAGTCTCAGCTCATCCTAGGATTTCTGTCCCTCGTTGCCAGGAAGGTTTACCCCCCTAGGAGTCATGTCCCAGGTATAGAGGGGGAGGGCGGTGAGTTTGCTTGCTGCTTTGACTGAGAGAGGATAGGCCATATCTGAGCAACAAAAGAGGTTCGCTGGGGGTCACTCATAGGCCTAATTTTAAGTAGGCTTAGTCTATCCTTTGTGGGGATAAGTTTCATAGGAACAAACCCCACGATTGAGGACTTGGCCTATTGATTTGGTTGTCCCCACTGCTTGTGAGAATATCGGGAATTCTCCAAATGAGGAAGCTGAATTTTCCCCCTTTCTCGCCATTCCCCCCAAGGAGACTTTGCAAATACTTTTTTATTCACTGTTCAAATCATTCTGGGACTTATCGGAGTATCACTCTGGGATTTATCAGGGCATCCTTCTGGACAAACCTACAAAAGCTCATGCCATGTTCAAGGTTCCATGTACATATGGTGTTCAATTAAACTGCCCATATAAGTTATATTAGGAAATGCACGAAATATAAGTACCAAATAAACATTTTTGCTTTAGTCTCATACATAAGTTAAGGTTTTAAAATATGAATGACCATCTATTTTCAGCACCCTGCAACACTGACATTCCTTTGTTCTTCCTCATGCAAAAACATTTTTAAATTTGTACATTTAGTCACTATCATTGTATACTCTAGGCATTCCTAGATTATACCATCTGTCTGTATCGTCTATCTTTCCTTCTGGTTTCATTTGTGCCCCCAGCCCTCCTCCCGCTATCATTCTCACATTCAGCTTAATTCGGTGTACTTACATTATTGTTCTACAATTAGGAAGTATTGTACTATCCATTTCTGAATTTTTGCAGTCAGTCCTGTTGCACATTCTGTATCCCTTCAGCTCCAGTGACCCAATATCTTCCATATTTCTATCTCCTGATGGCCTCTGTTCTTAACTGAAATCCTCCAAGTTCATTCATTAATGTTAGTTCATATCAATGAAAACCATACAGTATTTGTCCTTTTGTTTCTGGCTAATCTCACTGAGCATAATGTCCTCAAGGTCCATCCATGTTGTTACATGCTTCATAACTTTACTCTGTCTTACAGCTGTGTAATATTCCATTGTATGTACATACCACAGCTTGTTTAGCCATTCATCTGTGGATGTATGGACATTTGGGCTGATTCCATCTCTTGACAATTATAAATAATGCTGATATAAACATTGGTGTGCAAATGTCTGTTTGTGTCCTTCCCCTCGTGTCCTCTGAATAGATACCTAGCAGTGGTATTGCCAGATCATATGACAGTTCTATACTTAGCTTCCTGAGGAACCACCAAACTGCCTTCCACAGCAGTTGTACCATTTTACATTCCCACCAACAGTGGATAAGTGTGCCTCTTTTTCCACATCCTCTCTAGCACTTGTCGTTTTCTGTTTTATTGATAATGACCATTCTGGTGGGTGTGAGATGATATCTCATTGTGGTTGTGATTTTCATTTCCCTAATAGCCGGGGAGGTTGAACATTTTTTAATGTGTCTGTTAGACATTTGTATTTCCTCTTCTGGTAAGTGTCTGTTCATCTTTTGCCCATTTTGTAATTGAATTGTTTGTCTTTTTGTTGTTGAGTTGAACAATCTCTATATATTCTGGATACTAGATCCTTGTCTGACATATCATTTTCAAATATTGACTCCCATTGTGTAGGCTGTTTTTTTACTTTCTTGACAAAGTTCTTTGATGCTCAAAGTGTTTAATTTTGAGGACTTCCCATTTATCTATTTCTTTCTTCAATGCTTGTGCTTTGGTTGTAAGATCTAGGAAACCGCCACCTGTTATAAGATTTATAAGATATTTCCCTACATTTTCTTCTAAAAGTTTTATGGTCTTAGATCTAATGTTTAGGTCTTTGATCCATTTTTTTTTGCATATGGGCAGGAGGCACCAGGGATCGAACTCCAGACCTCCAGCACGGCAGGTCGGAGCTCTGCCTGCTGAGCCACGGCAGCCACCCTCTTTGATCCATTTTAAGTTAATTTTTGTATAGAGTGTCAGATATGGATCCTCTTTCATTCTTTTGCATATGGATATACACTTCTCCAAGCACTGTTTATTGTAGAGACTTTTCTGGCCCAGGGGAGTTGGCTTGACTG
This sequence comes from Myrmecophaga tridactyla, assembly GCA_004026745.1. Taxonomy (NCBI): domain Eukaryota; kingdom Metazoa; phylum Chordata; class Mammalia; order Pilosa; family Myrmecophagidae; genus Myrmecophaga; species Myrmecophaga tridactyla. The sequence goes on along the minus strand of PVIY010006501.1, from coordinate 40,120 downwards.
CCTTATCAAAGATTAGTTGTCCATAGATGAGTCTGTATCTGAACACTCTGTTTGATTCCATTGGTCAGTATTTCTGTCTTTATGCTAGTACCATGCTGTTTTAACCACTGTAGCTTCATAATATGCCTTAAAGTCAGATAGTGTGAGGGCTCCAACTTTATTTTTCTTTCTCAGGATATTTTTTTAGCTGTTTGGGGCACCCTGCCCTTCCAGATAAATTTGGTCATTGGTTTTTCTATTTCTGAAAAGTAAGTTGTTGGGATTTTGATTCGTATTGCATTGAATCTGTAAATCAGTTTAGGAAGAATTGACATCTTAACTATATTTAGTCTTCCAATCCATGAACATGGTATGCCCTTCCATTTATTTAGGTCTTCTGTGATTTCTTTTAGCTATTTCTTGTAGTTTTCTTTGTATAGGTCTTTTGTATCATTAAATTTATTCCTATATTTTATTCTTTTGGTTGCAATTATAAATGGAATTTTTTCCCTTGAGTTCCCCCTCAGATTGCTCATTACTAGTGCACAGATTTTTGAGTGTTGATCTTATAACCTGCCACTTTGCTGTACTCTTTTATTAGCTTAGTAGTTATGCTGTAGATTTTTCAGAGTTTTCAACATACAGTATCATAGAATCTGCAAATAGTGAGAATTTTACTTCTTCCCTTCCAATTTTGATGATTTGTATTTCTTTTTCTTGTCTAATTACTCTGGCTAGAACTTCCAACACAATGTTGAATAACAGTGGTGACAGTGGACATCCTCGTCTTGTTCCTGATCTTAGGGGGAACGTTTTCAGTTTTTCCCCATTGAGGATGATGCTAGCTGTGGGTTTTTTCATATATTCCCTTTATCACGTTGAGGAAGTTCCCTTCTTTTCCTATCCTTTGAAGTGTTTTCAACAAGAAAGGATGTTGAAGTTTGTCACGTACCTTTCTGCATCAATCTAGATGATCATGTGGTTTGTCTGCTCTGATTTGTTGATATGGTGTATTACATTAATTGACTTTCTTATTTGAACCATCCTTGCATACCTGGGATGAATCCTACTTGGTCGTTAATGATATATAATTCTTCTAATGTGCTGCTGGATTTGATTTGCAAGAATTTTGTTGTGAATTTTTGCATCAATATTCTTTAGAGAGATTGGTCTGTAATTTTCTTTTCTTGTAATATCTTTTTCTGGCTTTGGTATGAGGATGATGTTGGCTTCATAGAATGAGTTAGGTAGCCTTCCCTCCTCTTCAATTTTTTTGAAGAGTTTGAGCAGGATTGGCACTAATTCTTTCTTGAATGTTTGGTAGAATTCACATGCGAATCCATCTGGTCGTGGACTTTTCTGTTTCGGGAGCTTCTTAATGACCAATTCAATTTCTTTACTTGTGATTGGTTGTTGAGGTCGTCTGTTTCTTGTCAAGTCAGTGTTGGTTGTTCATGCCTTTCTAGGAAGGTGTCCATTTCATTTCTGTTGCCTGGTTTATTAGCATAAAATTGTTCATAGTATCCTCTCATTACCTTCTTTATTTCTGCGGAGTCAGTGGTTATGTCTCCTTTTCCATTTCTGATTTTATTTATTTGCATCCTGTCTCTTCTTTTTACCAGCCTTGCTAAGGGCCCATCAATCTTATTGATTTTCTCATAGAACCAACTTCTGGTTTTGTTGATTTTCTCGACCGCTTTCATGTTCTCAGTTTAATTTATTTCTGCTCTAATCTTCATTATTTCTTTCCTTTTGCTTGCTTTGGGGTTAGTTTGCTGTTCTTTCTCTAGTTCTTCCAAGTCAACAGTTAATTCCTTGATTTTTGCTCTTTCTTTTTTGATATAGGCATTTAGGTCAGTAAATTTCCCTCTTAGCCCTGCCTTTGCTGCATCCTATAAATTTTGATATGTTGTGTTTTCATTTTCATTTGCCTCTAGATATTTTACTGATTTCTCTTGTAATTTCTTCCTTGACTTACTGGTTGTTTAAGTGTTTTGTTGAGCTTCCATATATTTGTGAATTTTCTGGCCCTCTGCCTATTATTGATTTCCAACTTCATTTCATTATGCTCTGAGAAAGTGTTTTGTATGATTTCAGTCTTTTTAAATTTATTCATACTTGTTTCATGACCCAGCATATGGTCTGTCCTTGAAAATGATCCATGAGCACTTGAGAAAAAGGTGGATCCTGCTATTGTGGGGTGTAATGTTCTGTAAATGTCTGTTAAGTCTAGCTCGTTTATTCTATCATTCAAATTCTTTGTTTCTTTATTGATCCTCTGTCTAGATGTTCTGTCCATTGATGAGAGTGGGGAATTGAAGTATCCATCTGTTTTGGTAGATGTGTCTATCTTTTCAGTGTTTTCAGTGTTTGCCTCATGTATTTTGGAGCACTCTGGCTTGGTGCATACATATTTATTCCTATGTCTTCTTGTTGAATTGTTCCTTTTATTAATATATAGTGTCCTTCTTTGCCTCTTTTAATTGTTTTACATTTGAAGTCTATTTGTTGGGTATTAGTATAGCTGCTCCTGTTCTTTTCTTATTGTTGTTTGCATGAAATATCTTTTCCCAACCTTTCTCTTTCAATTTATGTTTGTCCTTGGGTCTAAAATGCTTCTGTAGACAGTATGTAGATGGGTCCTATTTTTTAATCCATTCTGCCAGTGTGTGTCTTTTGATTGGGGAATTTAATCTATTAACATTTAGTGTTATTACTGCAAGGACAGTACTTTCTTCTACCATTTTGTCTTTTGGATTTTACATGTCATATCTGATTTTTCTCCTTTTTACCTTTACTGACAATCTTCATTTGTACAGTCTTCTCCACACCTCTCTCTGTTGTCTTTTTGTATCTGTCTCTAGAGCTCCCTTTAGTATTTCTTACAGAGCCGGTCTCTTGGTCACAAATTCTCTCAGTGATTTTTTTGTTTGAAAATGTTTTAAAATTTCCCCCTTATTTCTGAAGGGCAATTTTGCTGGATATAGAATTCTTGGTTGGCAGTTTTTCTTTTTTAGTATCTTAAATATATCACACCTCTGTCTTCTCACCTCTATGGTTTCTGTTGAGAAATCTACACGTAGTCTTATTGGGCTTCCCTTATATGTGATGGATTGCTTTTCTCTTGCTGCTTTCAGAATTCTCTCTTTCTCTTTGACATCTGACATTTTGATTAGTGAGTGTCTTGGAGTATGTCTATTTGGATCTATTCTGTGTGGGTACGCTGCACTTCTTGGATCTGTAATTTTAAGTCTTTCATAGGAGTTGGGAAATTTTCAGTGATAATTTCCTCCATTTTCCCTTTTCTTTTCCTTCTGGGATACCCACAACACGTATATTCGTGCTCTTCATGTTGTCATTCAATTCCCTGATTCCTGCTCATGTTTTTCCATTCTTTTCCCTGTATTTTCTTTTGTTTGTCGAATTTCAGCCGTCCCGTCCTCTAGTTCACTAATCCTATCTTCTGCCTCTTGAAATGTAACATTGTAGGTTCCCATTGTTTTTTCATCTCTTCTATTGTGCCTTTCATTCCATAAGTTCTGTGATTTGTTTTTTTAGACTTTCAATTTTCTTTTGTTCATCCCTTTTCTTCTTTATATCCTCCCTCAGTTCATTTGATTTGATTTTTGATGAGATTTTCCATGTCTGTTCAAACATCCTGAATTGTTTCAACTCCTGTATCTCATTTGAATTGTTGGTTTGTTCCTTTTACTAGGCCATAGCTTCAGTTTTCCTAGTATGATTTGTTACTTTTTGTTGGCGTTTAGGCATTTAATTCCTTGATTAGTTTGTTCTGGAGATTGTTTTCACTTTTTTTACCTAGGATTTTCCTGCTATATGACTTTGTTGTCCATTTGTTCTTTGACATTCAGTTCAGCTTATTCTAGACCTCTAACATAAGTTTTGTTTAACAGATCAGAATTTTTCAGTTCTTGTTTTATTTTTTCTTACTGGCCTGTATGGTGGTTTTTTTTTTAAACTCTTAGGAGGGTAAACTTAGGTATTGTAGATCCCAGTCAGATTTTCCCAGACCAGACTGGCCCCCTCTGAGGAGGAAAGAGTCACCTGCATCAGTTTTCCCTGAGGGTGGGACCCAGCAATTTGAAAGACTTTCCTATGAAGCTGCTAAACTCTGTTTTTCCTATCATGCTCAGTATGTGGCTTTATCTAACTGCTGGTCCCACCAGCATAAAGTGGTTTGGTACCTTTAACTTCAGCAGACTCTCCCTGCTGTGAGTGTGGTTGAGACAGGGGCGAGGTTGGAGCCTGCTTTAATCACTTCAGTTTTCTAGACCCTGGTGTCTGAATTCCTTGAGGGAGGGATTTCACCTGAGCTAGGCCCCACCCTTCTCCTGGGAAAGGCACAGCCTTCAGGGAATTACTTACTTTCTTCTGACCAGCCTCTTTGTGTCTCAGACAAGCTTAATTCCACTCTTGCCTGGGGCAGTTGGAGCCTGAGAAACCTTGCAGTTGTATGCAAAGAGCAGTGAAGCCGTAGAAACACAGCCACAAAAAAGAAGAGAAAAAAAATCCTTTTCAGCAGGACCCTTGTACCTCAGGTTTGCCAATCAAGAGGTTAAGTTGGTATGTTGCTGTAAGTATCTCCAGGTCCTATATGCCACCTCCTTTCCTTCAGGGCCCAGACACTTAAAGTATTTTGTGCTGTCCAATTAAAAAAAAAACCTGTGGTTTTTTTTTTTTTTTTCCTTTTCCGTCAGCCCTGCCCCCTCTCCACTGGCATAAAAACCAGCAACCTCAGCTTTTACTGGAGGTTCAGCTGAGCTGGGGGTCTATCTTTAGTAATCAGAATTTGTTAATTAATTCCACAACTGGAGCTTGGTTAAGCTTAGCCCCTTGCTATTAGTAAAGTCTCTTTCCTTTCCCCTCTGGCAACCAGCCTGTGGTGGAAGGGCACTGGCCTGCATGACTTGGGGGGGGACTCACGGTTCTGAGTAGCATCGCAGCCATTCTGACTTATCCAGATTGGTGTATGCTGTGTGTCTGGTCATTGATGTGTCCTCAGCAGTTGTTCTGTACTGTTCCTGGCTATTTACTAGGTGCTCTGCAGGACGGGCTAAATTCCACACCTCATTAAGCCGCCATCTTCGTCCAGAAGCTCTGACTTTTAAGTTGAACGTTGTCATGATAAACAGACTTTACTGAGTTTGTGCCTTTTACAAAACTAGAAAACCAAAACTTTCTTGAAAACATTATCAAAGCACCAATTAAAAATTAGTTCTGAATTAAAGATGAATGTACTAAGAGGGGCATGCAACCAGAGTAGTCATCAGGAGGATTGATGTTAACCTGTACAGTCTTCCTGAGATGACCTTTTGTTTCTTAGCCACATAAATGTTTGTTTTTTTCTTCTAAACTTGAGTCTTAAACATTTTAATGGTAACTTTATTTTGTACTTTTACGCATTGTCAGTTGCAGGGTGCTGTCCGCTCCCTCCCCCTTTTCAATGTGAAATTGAGGTTTGGAGGGGCTAAACAGACAAAATCGCAAACCTTCAAAGCTTTTATATTTTTAAGGGAAGTGTCAGGGACCAGAGAATAAATAAATGAAACAAAAAGTATATAGAATTGCAATAGGTACTCTGGGAAAAATAATGAAGGGAAGGAGATGGCGAGTCAAGTAGTAAGTTTGGAACTATTTGCAATTTTAAAATGACCAGGGAAGGTCTCACTAAGAGGCTAACATTTGGAAGAAAAAAAAAATGAAAGAAGTGAAGGGAAAAACATGGGGCATTTGGGAGGAAAAAGTTATACAGAGATAATAGAATGTATAAAGGTCCTGAAGTTGGAATTTGCCTGATAGGATTGAGAAATAGTAAGGAGGCCTGTGGCTAAAGTACAGGGCAGCAAGAGGGAGAATAGTAGATGAAGTCAGGGAGGGTAGAAGTTGGAGGCATGTAGGTTGCTTTAAGTACTTCAATGTTTTGTTTTTTTTTCCCCAAACACTTTGATTCTGAGTAACATTGGAAGGTACTGATTTTGAGCAGAGGAGTGATCATGATCAAATGTTTTAAAAGTATCACTCTGCTGTGTTGAGAATAGACTGGGGAACAGAAACAAGGGAACTTTATAGGCAATTGGAATCATTTAGGGGGGAGTTGATAGTGGAAGTGGTGATGATGATAGCAGAAGAGAAGTAATTGAATACTGGACATGTTTTGAAGGTACAGCCAACAGATTTTCCCAACTGGTTGAATGGGGAGTGTAATAGAGAGAAAAATCAGAGTTGACTCCAAAGTTTTTGGGAAGAAAGTAGAAGGGTAGTCTTAGCATTTACTAAGATGGGGAAGGCTATTGTTGGACTCAGTTTCAGGGAAAACAGCAGGAGTTTAGTTCCGGGCATATTGGATGTCCATCTGGAGGTATTAAGTTGTTGGAATCAGGAGTTCAAGAGAGAAGTCTGGGATAGAGCTATATATCTGGGCCCATAAAGTTAGAGATATTATATTTAAAGCTGAGATTCTGGAAGAAGTTATTAAGGAAGAGAGGTTTATGAAGAAAAGATAAAAGGTACAAGAACTTATTGTTCAGGGGCATTCCAAAGTTATGACTTTAAGAAGGTAAGAAGAAATCATTACTGGAGATCTGAGAGAGTACGTGGTTAGTGAGATAGAAGAAGAATGGTAAGAATGTGGTGTTCTGAAGTATTGAAAATGTTTTAAGAAGGCAGGAGTGATCACCAAATCAAATGCTTCTGATAGAAGAAGACTAAGTATTGACAGTGGGATTTAACAAAGGGGAGGTTATTGATGATACTGATGACCAGTTTTGTTAGCATGATGGAACCAAAAGCTTGATTGAAGTGGGTTCAGGAGAGAATGAGAGATGAGAAATTAGAAGCATTGTGTATAGACATATGTTCTAGTTTGCTAGCTGCTGGAATGCAATATCCAGAAATGGAATGGCTTTTAAAAAGGGGAATTTAATAAGTTGCTAGTTTACAGTTCTAAGGCCAAGAAAACGTCCCAGTTACAACAAGTCTATAGAAATGTTCTTTCAAAGGTATCCAGGGAAAGATACCTTGGTTCAAGAAGGCTGATGAAGTTCAAGGTTTCTCTCTCAGCTGAGAAGGCACATGGCCAACACAGTCAGAGTTTCTCTCTCATCTGGAAGGGCACATGGCAAACATGGCATCATCTGCTAGCTTCTCCTGGCTTCCTGTTTCATGAAGCTCCCCGGGAGGCATTTTCCTTCTTCATCTCCAAAGGTCGCTGGTTGGTGGACTCTCTGCTTTGTGGTGCTGTAGCATTCTCTGCTCTCTCCAAATTTCCCATTCTCCAAAATGTTTCCTCTTTAATAGGACTCCAGTAAATCAATCAAGACCCACCCAAATGGGTGGAGACATGTCGTCACCTAATCCAGTTGAACAACCACTCTTGACTAAATCACATCATCCAGGGAGATGATCTGATTACAGTTTCAAACATACAGTATTGAATAGGGATTATTCTACCTTTATGAAATGGGATTTTGATTAAAACATGGCTTTTCTAGGGGGTATACTTCCTTTCAAACCAGCACAACATACCTTTCAAGGAGTTTTGCTGTAAAGAAGTTATAGAAGTAAACTAGTGTCTGGAGGGATCATATGGGAAAAAATATAGCATCTTTTCATGCTGGTAGGAATCATTGAGTAGAGGGAAAATCTTATGATGTTGAAGCTAAAGGGAAGAATTTCTGGAGAGATTTTTCTTGAGTAGGCAAGAGTGCATGGAGTCTAATGGAGGGACTGGCTTTAGATAAGAGAATAGATGATTCCTCCATAGGAAGAGAAGGGAAGTCAGAGTAAATATGCACAAATGCACATAGATCATAGTTTGAGGAACTTGTGGAAGATCTTTGTTGATTGTTTCTATTTTTTGCCAGTGAAATGGAAAGCTAGGTCATCTTCTAAGATACAGGATAGAGAAGGTTAATGGAAGGTAAAGAAAGGTAGGAAGATATGAAGTAGTTGTCTAGAAGGTTGGGAGAGTGTATGAACCTAGGGAAATGTAGTTTGATTTTTGGATAGTATTAATAATTGAGTTAAGTGGTTATGAATTTATAGTGAGTCCAGACAGTTTAAGGTTGTGTAATTTTCTTTGGACTCATTCAACTGTATGGGTGCAGGTCTGGAGTAGGCAGAAAGTTGCATTTGTTTTGCTGGTTAAGTACCATGAAACGAGCAAGAGTATGGGAGTGATTATAATGAAGGGCTATTTAACAGGCATAGCTAAGAGGTGGGTAAGGGCATAAAGAGCATAGCTAAGAGAGGGGTGAAGACACAAAGAGGTGTGAGGCTATGAAAGGTAGTAGGAATAGTGGAGGTCCTGGTAGGATTGAACAATTAAAGATGCTGCCTTGGGTAATAGAGAGAATGAGCTGGTCTAAGATTACAATGCTTGAAATTTAAATTAAAGAAGGGGTTACAGGTAATTGGTAATGCCAGTGCTTAGGGAATGGTCATAGAGATGAATGGCTCAGGTATAATGGAGGTCAAGATATTGAAGAAGTAGAGGTCAAAGAACTGAGAAGCCAGGGTGTTGGAATGCTCATTTGTACAGATATTGAAACCAGTAAGTCTAATGCAGGGGGCCACTTCATAATCACTGGCACTAAACAAAGTTGCAGAGTTCTTTGTCAGGTACTTTAGTAAATTATGAAGGTAGTAATAAAGAGAGGCTCTTCTCATCCAGAAGTGTACAGGCCAACATTGTTCCAGTTCTTACAAATAATCTCAGTGGGAGTGCCAGGTGTGGCACTCCATACACCTGGGACATAGGTGCATCAGGGTGATTTGCAAGGACTTCAGCATACTGTGGTCTCTCAAATTTGTAGAGTACCAGAGTGCCCAACATTACATTGAAGTATTCTTTTATCTCTGCCATACCTTCATTAACAGCTTATTTCTTATTGTCTGTGTTTCCTTGAAATGTCTTATAATTTACATAATCCTCTAGGATGGAATCCACATTCTTTTTGGCAGGAAGATAGAAGAACTGATTTTGGCTGGTAATTAAGTCCCAGTCATCAACAAGCCATGGTTACAGTTCTTCAGGAATCTTTAATTCTGTTCATGAATGTTTCCTCTTTTTTTTTTTTTTTCTTTTGTGTGGGCAGGCACCGGGAATTGAACCTAGTACCCCAGCATGGCAGGCAAGAACTCTGCCTGCTGAGCTGCCGTGGCCCGCCCCCTCATTTTTAACAGTAGTATCTACTCAGGCCGTTTTCTTCTAAGGAGGCTAAGGTGTCTCACTGGTACTGCCACCATATCCTCTTCCAGGGGTTTTCTGTTTTTACTTTTTTGTTTTCACATCAATATTTTTCTGCTGCAAAATAGATAATCTTATTTCCTGGGGTAGCCCCTCTCTTCTTCCCCTCTGCATATTGCTTCTGATTGGCTTTTTGAAATTCTCTCTGTTTCTACAGATTGTTGTCCACATATTTGAGTACTCTGCTTTCTGGAACCCATTCATCCCAGTTTTTATTTCAACCACTGTAATGCATAAGATTATTTGTCCTTTATGGCAGTCTTTACACACTGTGCTTCATAAAGCAGAGGCCAATAAAAGCATAGCGCTAGCTCACCCTCCTGGAATTTAGGCTTCAGTTCAGGTCCTGCTTTGGTGCCATTTATAAGTGATTCGCCACCTCCTCCTCCTCTCACCACCCCAGATTACCGCCCCCTACTCTCTACCCAACCCGGTTCCTCAAATCCCTTCTTGCCTTATACCTTGTCCCTGGGTTACATGATTCACTTTCATGGCTTTAGGTATCAGCTAGCTGAAACTTCTCTAGTAAAACTGGGAAGTAAAAACTGAATTTTCAACAGCCTGATGAACAGTTCCACTTAGATGTTTATAGGCACCTTAGTTTCAAGAACATCAAACTCTATTGCATTATTTCCATATACCCTATTCACATCTTCTCTTCCTTCTATATTTCCTGTCTTTTGTCATTATGTGGCTAATTCCATTTGCCTATTAAGTGATCTAACTTCCTGTTATAAAACCCTATTACTTTATCTAACTTCTTTTAGAATTTATACCCCCAGTCCACGCTCCATAAAGCTCCATAAATTAACAGGATAATCCTCTATATATACAACTAATTATGTAATACTTGCTCATTAATGTTTGCTAGCACCCCATTGCCTACAGAGTAAAATCTGAACTCTTAGCATCATATCCAGATTTCTTCATAGAATATATTTTCAACTTTTTGAGCTGTGAAACACAAGACCAGTGACAGTAGGTTTCCCCAAATAATTTTTTTATTTACTTATGCTATTCTCTCTCTGGTATGTTTTTACTTCCCTATTTAACCTATAAATTCTACTTGTAGGTCAGCATCCAGCAAAAATGGCACATCTATCAAGCCTACCCCAGCTTTTCCCAGTCACATTTCATTCTTTCCTCCTATACTCCTATATTATTATTATTATTATTATTATCAGTCTGAAAGCATTCATTACAGTCAAATTCAGAGGTAGTTAAATAAGCATCTGCCTAAATAGGCATCTCCTGTGGGGCTATAATTTGGGAGTACATCTAACTCATCACTACATCCCAAGTGTCTTCACCATGTACCCATCCAACACAGAGTAAGCAATGAATCAGCATTGCCTGAATGAATGATCAGGTATAATTTCAAATCCCTTAGTTTACTAGTACAATTTGTGCTACATATTGCCGTATGAATGACCTTGTTGCTTCCTCAATCATAAAACTTCCAAGATAACTCATTACCTTCCCCATCCCAAACAACTCCTTTTCTTTATTCCCTAATTTGGCATTGCTGGTCTTTCAGTCACCAAGTCTTGTGATCATATATATATATATTTTAACTTTTTTATTGTATCGTATAACATATATACAAAGCAAAGAAATAAAAAAGAAATAGTTTTAAAAGCACCCTTCAACAAATAGTTACAGGACATATCCCAGAGTTTGTCATAGGCTACCATATGATCCTCTCATATTTTTCCTTGTAGCTGCTCCAGAATATAGGAGGCTGGAGGACTTTATCATCACAATCAACTTTTTTCCTTTCTTTTTTTGCAAAAAATAACATGTATACAAAAAAGCTATCAATTTCAAAACACAGCATCACAATTAGTTGTAGAACACATTTCAGAGTTTGACATGGGTTACAGTTTCACAATTTTAGGTTTTTCTAGCTGCTCTAAAATACTGGAGACTAAAAGATATCAATTTAATGATTCAGCATTCATATTCATTTGTTAAATCCTATCTTCTCTGTATAACTCCACCATCACCTTTGAGCTTTCCATCCCCCTCTCTTTAGGGGTGTTTGGTCTATGGCCATTCTAAATTTTTCGTATTGAAAGGGTCTGTCACTAATATGAGGTAGGGAGATGGAACTATTGTGATCATATTTTGACTTTTCTCTTCTTTCTCTCTCTCTCTTTTTCAAAGTAAGAGTTTCTTAATAGGCACATAGTAGGAGAGCAGATGGCCTAGCAGCCTAAAATCTCTCTCCTTGAGTTTAGGGGATTCAAGGTTTTTAAGGATTTTAGCAAGGGAAGATGAAGTTATTTTGAATAGCAAGTTCAAAGCAGAAAAGGAGGCAGAGTTTTCATTATCATTTCAGTAGGAGAACACAAGTTCAAAGGAGGGGCGGCAGGTTATCACTTCAGTACTAAAGGTGTAAGCCAGAAGGCAGGGAAACAAGTTATCTTTCAGTAGCAGAATTTAGCTGATATGATTTACAAATGTCTGGGGCTGAAGCTAGTTAATGGATGACTTCAAATATTTCATTAGCATTAGGGCCTTTGCCCTATAAGAAAATGACTAGATAAAGGGCATAACAGCTCTTATAGTCACAAAGGAACAAGATAAGGGCTTTTACAATCATTTCAGATATCAAGGCAGCTAGATTACAATTTAGAGATTTCACAAATTTCCCTCTGTCTATTCCGATATACCAGAACACAAAAAGAAATAACTGTATAATGATTCAGTAATCAAAATCATCCCTTAAATCCTTATTTCTCGGTTATAATTCCTCTCTTTCATTTGATAATTACCTCTCAATCTTGAGGGATATCTGGGCGATGACTCTAAACCGCTTCAGGACTGAAAAGGGGCGTTGTTATTAAGGGGTAAAGGGTTAAACAATGAAACCAGTTGTTCTTAAAGAGTCTATTACCTCTAGGTGTCAGCACTTCTCTGACACTGGAATAGTCTGGAGGTTTCAAGTCTCTGAAAGACAAACTTAATTAGTAAAATTTTATAGAGCACAGGATATCTTTCAGGGTTTCCAGGAACAGTGGTGTTGGGGGTTACCAGTTTGCAGTATCTGCCTGAGACTTGCATAAGAGTAACCTCCAGAATGACCCCTCGACTCAATTTGAAATATCTTGGCTGTTGAAACTCTATTTCTTTACCCACTTTTGGTCAGTTAATCCATGATGCCAGGGTCGGGCTCATTCTTGAAACTTAAGTCTCACAATGCCAGGGCCCATTACATCCTGCGATGCCAGGGCCACTTATGATCCGTGATTCTTTCTTCTCTCTTGCCATTCATATCAAATCAGTTGTCAAGTTCTTTCTCTGTAGTGCCGTTTGCATTCACTCCTCCTGCTACTCCAGGCCCTCAATACCTCTGGCTTGAATATCATAATAGTCTTCTAACAGATTTTCCTGTTGTTATAATTCATTCTTTGAGCTGTTATTAAAATAATATTCCTAAAAAGCATAGAAAGTTTCAGTAGCTTCTTACTGCTTACTTTATTTTTTTATTTTTTTGACATGGGTAGGCACCAGGAATTGAACCCAGGTCTCCGACATGGCAGGCAAGAACTCTGCCACTGTGCCACCATTGCCCGCCCTTTATTTTTTATTTTTTTACCGGTTACTTTATATCAGCATATTTTGCAGGAAGTTCTCCAGTTTAATCCAAATCTACCTTTATAGGCTTGGTATGATTGCACTTCATATATCTTCTGTACTCAAAACAAAGTGGTCTATCTCTTATATTAGCTTTGGAGCTGATAGCCTGAATTTCCTAATTCTTTATTCTTTTTGAAGTTCTTTCTTTGCTTTGTGAGATTGTTCTACTTTTTCCATGTGTTGGACCTCTTCTACCTTCTCACTAGCATCAAATGCCACCTTTTTCTTAAACCATTTCTTGAGCCTCTAAATTAAATTAAAGCTATATATGATCTTTTCCATCTCAAAATCTTCAAGGGTTTTGTTTCTGCCTCTCTTACTTATTTAATTATATTCTACTTTGTGTTGTGTTTTCATGTATTAAGCCTCCACTGAAGTTAAAGCTCATTAAAGGCAGCAACCCTGCCTTTTAAATTTATTTCTATATCTCTAGAAAGTCCTGAAACAAGGAATATCTTGTATATAGCAGGTGCCTGAAAAGTATTGTTAAATTATACTGTAAGGTGGCATAACCAAAATAATATGCTAGTGAAGGGAGATGAGAATTTATAGAATTGGAACTGAAAGAAGGCCATTCCTTTTTACAATTAGGAAGTCATTGGTAATTAGAAAAAGAGCCACTTTAGGGGATTTTTAGAGGCAGAAACCAGATTCAAAGGATAAAGGAATGAGTGGTTACTGAGAAAATGAAGGCAATGAGGATAGATAGTTTGCTGGAATGTTAGAAGGTGGCTGAACTTTTAAGAAATGGGATTTGGTTGATCAGGAGATTTGGGAAGAGTCTTGTGAAGGAAAACCACATATACTAAAAAGAAAAAAATGAGTGTGCTGTCAGAAATGCAAGTACCAAGATTATTCTAAGTCATGCTTTTCCGTTTTTCACCTTGGTAGACTACAAAAAAGTACTCCGCGTGAGTCAGACCACTGATGCTAATAAACAGCTCCAGTATGTTAGGGTCACAAGATTAGAGTAAGTGTGCTAATCCAGAATAAGAAGGCTTGTTAATATAATCCTGTCTGGCACTGCCACAGGTGATGTTCTTGAGTCTATTGAATTTACATGCCTCTGTTCCACTTCAGTCTAATTAAGTTATTTATTTAGACAGAAGAGTCCCTGAGCCAAATATATATGTATTCAGGGGATCTTTGTCCTTTGAATTACTGCATGTATGTTTTTAAATTATGACATCTGAAACACAGTCATTACTTAGCTAAATTAAAGTATTTTTCAAGTGTATTTTAAACGATAACATGATTTCTGGTAAAATCATGTATATGAAAATAAAGTCATGGTTTATTATTTCTTGATAGGATGCTATTTCCATTTGTCTATAAGCAGGGGTGTTAAATTTATACAGTGATATTTCAGAGCCCCTGAAAGCTTGGCTATTAGGTTTAGTTAGACTGTTGACTCTATTATACATAAATCTTCTCTTAAAGACTTCACTGTATGTAACACAATATTGGAATATTTCTGTTTCTCTTACTCTTTGTGACAACTTAATACTCAAAACTAAAGCTGTGATTACATAATTGTAATATCTAAAAGGAAAAACATTTAAACTATAAAGCTATTTTAGCTTATGATTCCATGTCTGTGTGTGTGTGTATGTGTGTTCTTAAAGACTTTATTGTATGAAACACAATATTGGAATATTTCTATTTCTCTTACTTTTTTATGACAACTTAATACTCAAAACTAAAGTTGTGATTATATAATTATAATATCTAAAAGGAAAAACATTTAAAATGTAAAGCTATTTTAGCTTATGATCCCATTTCTGTGTGTGTGTGTATGTGTGTGTATGTATGTATTATAAATTTTGGGACAGTTTAATTTATTTTTTCCAGTATTTGTCTAGCTTGTGTGAATATTACAAAAGAAGCCCTGAACTGCATTAGAAATAAAAGGGGTCGTCTAGACCAGAGTTCTAACCTTAAAGTCCCTTGAATTGTAAGCAATTCAGGAAACAGCTTTTATGAGATTCTCAAAGAGCTGTATAACCACCAAAAAGTTAAGAACTGCTAAAAATAGACTAATCAAGTACCAAGATTATGAAACTGAAATGGAGAGTGGTGATTAAGTGGCAAAAGGATACTGCTGACAACTAGAAAGGATTAAGATTCTCTTTTTTTAAGATCCCTAACTAGTCCTTCTTTAATTATCCCAGTGGAAATTACATATGGTTAAAAAGCAATTTTCAAACAAAAGCAACAAAAAACAAAACAAAACAAAAAACAATTTCCAACAGTTTTTTGAGGATTATTTTAGTATTGACTTATGAGATAGCCCCAGTGACCAAAAAAGTCTATTGATGGAGATGGCACACGCACAATACGTGGTATATAAAATAATGCACACACACTAACTCCCGAAGGAAAACTAGGGTTGGGATTGCTGTATTATACGGTAAACTGTTTAACCCTTTTAAGATACTGCCAGATTGTTTTTTTAAAGTGACTACACCATTTTACTTTCCCACCAGCATCAGGACTTCAGCTTATCCAAATCCTTTATATTGTCTTTTTTTTTTTTTAAGGAATATTTCCACTATATAATGAATCAATATCTGCAACAATGAATCAACATAAACATAATAAACCAATGGTAAGCATAATTGTAACTGAATGCAAATGCAAAGGTTGTTAGAATGATTAGAGTCTTTGTAAGGAACCAATAAGAACACCTTAGGACTGATATATCCTGTGGAAAATGAACCTCAACAGAAGTTTTACGTGGCAAAGAATAGAAGAGAATAGAGTTGGAATAGAAGAGAAGAGAGTGTGGAGACTAAATGAAAAGATACTGAAATTAGAATAGGAGTCTGATTCTCATGACCAGTGACAAGGGACAGGTTTGCCTAGCTGGAGTCAATGTAAGCTTGAGCTCATAGTATTAGGTATAGTGGATCATTGGTAGGGTACCTTGGCACTTTAAAAAGTATGTGTTCTAGTTTGGTAGCTGCTGGAAAGCAATATACCAGAAACAGAATGCCTTTTAAAAAGGGGAATTAAATAAGTTGCTAGTTTACAGTTCTAAGGCTGAGAAAATGTCCCAATTAAAATAAGTCTATAGAAATGTCCAATCTAAGACATCCAGGGAAAGATACCTCAGTTCAAGAAGGCCAGTGAAGTTCAGGGTTTCTCTCTCAAGTGGAAGGGCACATGGTGAACACAGGGTTCCTCTCTCATCTGGAAGGGCACATGGTGAACATGGCATCATCTGCTAGCTTCTTCTCCTAGCTTCCTGTTTCTTGAAGTTCCCCAGGAGGCATTTTCCTTCTTCATCTCCAAAAGTTGCTGGCTGGTGGACTCTGCTTCTCATGCTGTGTTGTTCTGCTCTGCTCTCTGAATCTCCTTCATTCTCCAAAATGTTTCATCTTTTATAGGACTCCAGAAACTTATCAAGACCCATCCAAATGGGTGGAGATACATCTCCCCTAATCCAGTTTAACAACCACTCTTGATTGGGTTACATCTCCACGGAAATGATCTAATTATAGTTTCAAACATACAGTACTGAATAGGGATTATTCTGCCTTTATGAAAAGGGATTTAGATTAAAACATGGCTTTTCTAGGGGACATACATCCTTTCAAACCACCACACTATGATTATAAGATTTAATTCCATTAATTAAGGTGTATTCACAGGGCAAAGACACATGCTTCTGTAGTGAAAACAATATTCATTTTTCTAATACTTCTAACATAAAATTGTTCCAGAGACATACATAATTTCTTATTTTGTAAACATTAGATCTTTAATTGTAGTTCTTGCCTCTTTTCTCCCCAGTGAATATAGGGTTATAATTACTCGTGGCTATTTATAGTCTCATTCCTGATATGTCAGCTTGAAGATTGTATTAGTGAAAGGTGAAACAGCATCATTTGCCATTATAATTTTATTTATACAGCTAATCTGATTTGGGGATAATATGTGTTCAATAACATGTCAGTTGTCATAAATAATAACTAACACTTGTTCCAGGTATTTTTTTGTACACTTTATATGTTTTCATGCAAACAAGATAGGAAAACCATTTTCTGTAGTAAAGATAGAATCTCATTTCACTTATATGAAATAATTACAATATATGGGTTCATAGAGTCAGAAATTAGAATAAGTTGCCAGGGACAGGATGGGAGTAGGGAATGGGTAGTTAATGCTTAATCGGTAGAATTTCTCTTTGTAGTGATGGAAAAGTTTTGGTAATGGATGGTGTTGATGGTAGCACACTGTGACTGTAATAACACCACTGAATAGTGTACTTGACAATGGTTTAAATGAGAAATTTTATGTTGTATAAAAGGTACCGCAATGAAAAAAATGAATCTTAGAACAGGAAACAATAACAAAAATATCTGAGAAGAGGAGCTTGTAGGTGAGTAAATGCAATGTAGTATTATAGGTATTATGATGGAATTATGTACAGTAACATAAAGGAAGAAGTAGTCACATCTACAGGATGGGTAGAGGTAAAGAGGACAGTGAAAAGTATGAAGGACATTAAAGACAAAGACATACAAAGGGTTAGCAAAGACACAGAGGTTTGAAACGGTTTGAGAACTAAGAATTTGCAAGCCATTTGGAATAGCTCCAGATGAGTAAGGGCTACAATTAGCTATGTAGAACAAGGACTGTTTTGAGTATTTGGAAGATTTTGAGTGTTATGCTAAGGGATTTAGGCTTGATATTATACTCAATGAGGAGTCATTGAAGATTTAAGCAGGAGAGTGATATGATCAGATCTGTGTTTTGGAAAGATTACTTTGATATGGGTTTGGGGCGTTATATTGGTGAGTAGGAGAAAAGAGACTAGTGATTTGCAATAATCCGAGGAAGAGGTATTAAGACAACACTAGTAAGAATGGGAAAGGAGATTGTTCAAGAGATAGTAGAGAAGTAGATTCTGCAAGGCTTTGGATTAATAGAATGTAATGGGTTTGGGGGAAAGATGGGATGTTTTTAGTAAGATCACTGGGGAAATGAGAGTGTTGCATTGGGCCTAGCCAATGCTTCTAATAGGAGTCTTAATGGGGCTGTGTGTTGAAGATTTCCTCCAGTAGTAGCCAGGTGTTAACACTGGAGAAGGCAAGTGGTTATATGGGTTCAAATTTAGGGGTTAACAGGCAGTTGCAGCCAAAAAGTAAGGATGTAAGGACACCGAAGATTTGCTGAGAGAGTATAGAATGTTACAGTATACAGTTCAGGTTGGATAGGGAGAGAAATGAAGTGGGGAGGGGAGAGCAGTGAAGAACAATGAAAAATGGAGAGGCTGAGGGACTGATGTCTCCCTTAGGTTAGATAAAATGAAGGGGAAGTTAAAGTGAGATATTTGTAAGGATAGCTTAGATTGTGGCAGTAGAGTAGTTACCAGAAATTAAAAAGTCCAGAGTGTGAATACATTGCTGAAGAGGGAGTGTGGATGAGGGACATAGGAATTGAATAATTTTGAGCTAGGTTGTTGCTAGTTTATCCTTATGGACATTAAAATTCCCATGATGATGGCAGCTTTAGAGTAGAAAAAAGACTCTGAACCAGATGAAAAAGACCTTAATGAGTGAGGAAAAGTGATTAAAAGGTGGGTTAATCATTCTCCTTCTTCCTACGAAGGAGATTATATACTCAAATGGCATGAACTTCAGAGGAGAAAGCTTTTGTATGTGAAGATGGAAAAGTAATGAGTTGGGGGAAACATGAGTGGTGGGAGTTGGTGAAATGCCAGTTTCACCTTTGGTGTGAGATGTGGGAGAAGAAAGAATCTCCTCTAGATAAACCTGCAGGGAAATGGAGTCCAGGGAAGGTATCAATTGGGACAAAGAGGTGAATATGAGAATTCTCTTGAAGATGTGAGAAAGTTTTACTGTGGAATAAAGATTCCAGTGTAGAGCTTAGTAAGAGTAAGTAACTTAAGGAAGACTTTGATAAGAAATATGAGTGGAAGAAACATATGGCAGTAGACATATGTAACAGAAGTGTTGATTAGAAGGCCTGTCCTTCTTAATTACCTTTGTTTTTTATTAGAGAAATTTTGTAGATTTGCAGAAAATAAAAGCAATTCTGGCCTTTTTCAAGAAAGAATCAGGATGACAAGGATAGCAGGAATGCTTGGATTGACTGTAGTTGAGGTTGTGGGCCTAGGAGATCTGAGCACTCAAGTGATATTGGTTACTTAATGAAGTTAGCAGACTGCGACCTTTTCTCTGAGTTCAGATACCTTGCTGATTATACAATTTTTACTCTCTTGAAGTTTATAATTTAAAAACAATGATGTCCATGTAAACAAAGGTCTCTAAATGAGTGTAGAATGTGTTAAATGATAGAGTGTAGACAAAAAACAGTGAAAGCATTGAGATCTGGGGAATACTTCTTGGAAAAACTGACTTTTTAACTATGACTGAAAGAATAAGTAGGATGTCAATAAATGGGTTTGGGGTAAAGGGGCATCCTGTTCTGGAATGGCATGAGTAAGGATATATGAATTCAGGAAAATACAGAGCTTGTTTGTGGAATAGTTTGTAGAAGGTAGACAGAATATACAGAGCTTGCCCAAACAGAAATGGAAAGACCATTGGAAATTAGATTGTGTTATAGCAGTAGCTATGCAGATTAGAAGCATTCAGTAGAGCCAGGGTGATAGAAAAAATAAACTACAGAAAATAGAGTTCTGCATTATTGTGTGCCTTACAGCTACTTTAACACACATACCTAAAACAACCCTTCCCCCTCTCCCCACCCCACGCACACATCCTAATTCTCACCTGCCGTGCAGGAGACCTGGGTTCAATTCCTGGCCTATGCACTTCCCCAAACAAACAAAGGTACAGAACCAACCAAACAAACAATTCAACAAATGGTGCTGCAATAATGGGATACTCACATGGAAAAAGAATGAAAGGTAACCCATGCCATACAGCATACAAAATTAAAAAAAACTACATCCCTGTTTTTGTAAACTTTTAACGAGGCTACTTCAGTTATCCTCATTCAGGATAGTTCCTAATCCTATTGCTGGAGTTCTTCATAAATGGAATAAATACAGAGAGAGAGAAAGTCATTGAAACAAGTAGCCTTGGAAACTAAAACAGATTTTGGTACCAGGAGATTGGGGTGCTGCTATTCTATACCAAAAATATAGAAACAACTTTCAAATTGAGTAATGGGTAGTGGCTAGAAGAATTATGAAGTGCTTGATAGAAAAAGCCTAGAGTGACTTAATGAGACTCTGTGTGTTACTGGAAACTGGAAGAAAGGCGATTTTTGTTTTAAAGTGGCTGAGAACTTGGTAAAATTGAGTTCTGATGTTGGATGGAAGACAGAATTTAAGAGTGATGAGCTTAGATATTTATCTGAGGAAATTTGAAGCTAAGTGTAGAAAGTGCAGCCTGATTTCTCCTCGTAGCTTGTCGTAAAATGCAGAGAAAAGAAATAAACTGAGAAATAAAATTCTTGGGCACAAAGAAACCAGAAATTTATGGTTTGGAATATTCTGAGTTTCTGGAAAGTGAGTCCCTAAGAATAGTGCTTCCTGTGAGGGTTTAATTGAACATTGATCTAACCAGCCATTTCAGCGCAAGTCAGGATTGGCAGTGTGGTTATCCAGGAAGCATCTGTGGAAAATCCTATTGTCTGATGGTGTGGACCTCTGTGAACTAGATGCAAAACTGACAGGGTTTTTTGTAAGATCTGTATGAACAGAACCACTGCCAGCCTGGACTAAAAGGGACAGAAGGAAAAATCACTTCAAGGGCAGAACCACAGAAGCTAAGGTCTGGACCGAAGACATCTTCTCAGGCCAAGAGAGCAAGCCCGTTTGTGTTTGGAAAGGGTGAGTCTGCCCTGACCCTTGGAGATGGTGGGCCTTCTACCCTTTGTTCAGGAAGAGTGCTGGCACCCCAATGTTTTGGGAGGGTGGAACCTGTGCTCCAGAGATTGCAGAGTCTTACCATTGCCACAGTGCTTAAAGAGGGTAGAGCCTTTACCCCAGTGTTTGGGGAGAACATGGCTGCTGTTCAAGGGCTTAAAAGGGGGTGGGACTTCTACTCCATCAGGCCCAGAGGACGAAACATCATTCTATAAGTGACTCTCAGACCTTGAAATCTAATGGAATATGCTCTGCATAGTTTCCATATTGCTTGGGACCCGTACCCCTGTTTTCCTTCCAATTTCTCCCTATGGGAATGAGAATATTTATTCTATGACTGTCCCTCTACTGCATTTTGGAAGCAGACAACTTGTTCTCTAGGTTTTACAGAATGGGGAATTGTGCTCCAGGACAGACCACACCTATAACTGATTTTGATGAGACTTTTTTTTTTATTAATTAAAAAAATTGACAACAAACAAACAAAAATATTAACATATTCCATTCTACATATACGATCAGCAATTCTCAATATCATCACATGGTTGCATATTCATCATTTCTTAGAACATTTGCATCGATTTAGAAAAAGAAAAAGACAACAGAAAAAGAAATAAAATGATAACAGAAAAAAAAAAGATTATACATACCATACCCATTACCCCTCGCTTTCATTTATCACTAGCATTTCAAACTAAATTTATTTTAACATTTGTTCCCCCTATTATTTATTTTTATTCCATATGTTCTACGCGTCTGTTGATATGGTAGATAAAAGGAGCATCAGACACAAGGTTTTCACAATCACAGAGTCACATTGTGAAAGCTATATCATTGCTCAATCATCATC
This sequence comes from Myrmecophaga tridactyla, assembly GCA_004026745.1. NCBI lineage: Eukaryota > Metazoa > Chordata > Mammalia > Pilosa > Myrmecophagidae > Myrmecophaga > Myrmecophaga tridactyla. The sequence continues at coordinate 18,514 of PVIY010006501.1, read as the reverse complement.
AAGAAACATGGCTACTGGAACACAGCTCTACATTTTCAGGCAGTTCCCTCCAGCCTCTCCACTACATCTTGAACAACAAGATGATATCTACTTAATGCGTAAGAATAACCTCCAGGATAACCTCTCGACTCTGTTTGGAATCTCTCAGCCATTGACACTTTGTCTCATTTCACTCTTCCCCCTTCTGGTCGAGACGGTTCTCTCAATCCCTTGATGTTAATTCTCAGCTCATTCTAGGGTTTTTCTCAATCCCTTGATGCTGAGTCTCAGCTCATTCCAGGATCTCTGTCCCACGTTGCCAGGAAGGTCCACACCCCTGGGAGTCATGTGCCCCGCAGAGAGGGGGAAGGTGGTGAGACTGTTGATGAGACTTTTATACTTAGTATTGTTAATGAAATGACTTAAGGCTTTTGGGATATTGTGATGGAATGAATACATCTTGCATATAGAAAGAACATGTCTTTTGGCATTCAGAGCATGGATTGTGGTGGATTGAAGCTGTATGTACACCAGAAAACCATGTTCGTAAAATTAATCCATTCTTCTGGGTGTAAATCCATCGTAAGTAGGACATTTTGAGGAGGCTACTTCAGTTAAGGTGTGACCCATCTCATTGAGGATGGATTTTAATACTGTTACTGGAATCCTTTATAAATTGAATAAATATATATGTAGAGACAGTGCCCCACAGCAAGAGCTGACATCAGTGAAACATGGTAGAGAAGGGAGAGACCAATAGATGCTGCCATGCACTTTGCCATATGGCAGAGGAGTCTTCAGGAAGAAAGTATCACCTTGATGATTCCTTGATTTGGATATTTTCTTGGCCTCAAAACTGTAAGCTAATAAATTCCAATTCAAGCCATACCATTTCAAGGTATTTGCTTTAAGCAACCTATTTAGGAAACTAAAATACTCTGCTTGGTGTTGAACTTCTTTGTTATTATGGACTTTAGGAGGACAAGGGAAAAGTGCTTACCAACTTTCTAAATTCACACAGAAAAGAATTGTATCAATATCTCAGCTCACCTAATGTGGATAGGATTCCTTATGGATTTGTCACCATGCCTATCAATTCTAAGGAATTGTATCTTCCCTGCAAACAACAGCTGGTCTCCTTCTTATTGCTGAAATCCTGTAAACTTCTTCACCATTTTTTTTTCTGATGATTTTATAAGTCTGGATTTATTATTTGTAGCTAATTTAACTGTGGAAATACTGTTTTAAATGTTTTTCATGTGAAAATTTGCTTAATTTTCTTCTGATACTTTTTATTTTACACAAGCGTCCCTACATGCATTTTTCACAGTGTCACTGAATGGTATTTTATATAATGTATAAGTAAATAATTATTTTGTATGTTTGTGTGTTTCTGATGTAAGGGAAGGTAATTTCTTTTATATTTCATGAGGGCTTATGAATAGGATGTATATTCATGTAGCTTCCTAAATTCTACATAATTTCATTGATAATACAATATAGTAATATGCCAACTTGAAAGTATTATGTACCTCAGAAAAGCCATGTTTTAATCCTGATTCAGTCTTGTGGAGTCACCTGTTTCTTTTAATTCTAACTCAGCACTGTAGATTGGAAACTTTTGAAACCTCCAAACTATCTCCATGGAGGTGAGATGCGCCCAGTTGTGGATGTGGTCTTTGTTTAGATGGAGATGTGACCCCACCCATTCCAGGTGGGTCTTGATTAGTTTACTGGAATCCTTTACAAGAGGAAACATTTTGGAGAGAGTCAGAAAGGACAGAAACAACAGAAGCCTCAGAGCCTACAGAAACAACAGAGCCAACAGAGAGAGAAAGCTGACACAGATGCTTGGAGTCCAGCAGATGTCACCATGAGATGTTAAGCCAGAACCTAGAGAGAGCCCAGGGAAGTGAAGAGATGAAATCCAGCCCCAGAGAAGCAAAGTGAGGAACTCCCACAGGAAAGAGGATGAAAGCAATGGAGCCCAGGTGCAAAGGACCAGCAGATGCCAACATGTGACTTCCCAGCTGACAAAGATGTTCTGGACCCATTGACCTTTCTTGGGTGAAGATAACCTCTTGTTGGTGACCTAATTTGGACACTTGCACTTCTTTAGAACTGTGAACTTGTAACTTATTAAATTCCCTTTATAAAAGCTTTTCCATTTCTGGCATATTGCATTCCAGCAGCTTTCAAACTAATACAAGTAAATCTAAGTTTATAAAAATTATAAGTAATTCTCACATAATCTTGATACCTTTCAGTTGAGAGACAAAGGGTATATGTCTATAATAATCACAGTAGCAGTACTATGATATAACCTCATCTCAGTTTCCCTCTGTCCCCTCATTGCTTACCTGGCAATTAATGTCTTTGGTAGACTTATTCTATTGAAATACTTATTAACACTTATTCAAACATAAATAACATCCTTGACTGTAATATCAACCCATGTTTATATGTGTCTGAAGTCAGCACTTAATAATTAAAGGTTGTTTTACTATACTGATTCTGTGAATCTGTGACTGCAAAGTGTTAGATGTAGAACCTCATTTTGTTTGCTATTTTGTATCCTTAGATTTATTTACTTCATATTTTAACTCTAAAGAGTCATTTGGTTTCTTTAGTGGTACTTGCTTCAATATTCTGTCAGTATCATATTCTAGAGAATACACCACTCATAATTTAAAGTTGTGTTTTATTGTCTTTTAAAAGTTTTTCGTCTCTCAGAAAGTCAAATGCGTATGGAGTCTTATACAGTTGAATGTGTCCAAAATGGATGTTATGAGGTATTGATTCCTGTAACAGTTAGAATTGTGTTTGGCTGTATAGAGTAGAAAACTCTATTATAGTGAATTTTAAAATTGGAGTTAACTTATTTTAAATAACAAGAATCCAGAGGTAGGGAGTGCTGTATGGCAGCAGCTGCTCAATGATGTGAAAACTTCTACTCTTTTGACTTCCTATCTTTAGTAGGCCTGCATTTTGCTCATATTCACAAGATGGCTACAGTATTTTCAGGCTTTACATTCATGTTCCAAGCAAGAGGAAGTGACAAGGGTGAAGGGCTGTCCTGTCATTTCTGCTTCCCTTTATTAAGAAAATAGAAGGTGTCTATAACTGCAAGCCGACTTCTTAAATTTTACTGCCCAAATTTGTGTCATATGGCTCTCCTAGCCACAAGGGAACTGAAAGCCAGATGAGCACTAGCTACCCTGAATGAAGTCTGGCAGGAAAGGCACATTATTGTCTCTAAAGGTTGTTTTGCCTATTTATGCTGATGGAATTTAATTAACCAGAAATTGACTACCAGAAAAAGAAGAAGAAAGGAAAGAGAAACATGCTATCAGTTTTTCTTTTCTTATTTATAAAACTAGGTAGAACAATTTCTTATGACTTCTCCTTTGTATAATATTATAGTTTCTTGGATATAAACAAATAACCACAATCCTACTTTGATATACTAAGTAAAATAAAGGGATGTTTGATTTGAAAAACGTAAGTGTTTTCTCTGGAGTACAGGTTTTCATCCTTTTAATGAAGTGACAATTTCTTTTTATAATTTATTATTGTTATAGGTATGCTTAGAGTGGACAAGTTCATTTTAAAACTAAAATATGGTTCTTAAATATTATCACAATGCCAAAATTTGATTATTTCATCAAAACCTAATGATAAAATTTTTATTTTTGGTGTAAGGAAGACATTTTAATGTGTTGGGAATGGGGTTGTAGAAAAATACATTTTTAAAATCTAAACTTTAAGCTTCAATTCAGTATCTGAGGTTTTTCCACCACTGATTTTTCTTACCGTAAATAATTTTATCTTTCTTTTACTGATAAAAGGAAATTATATAAATCATTCAGCTTGTGTAATAAATATGTTGTCACTATGCTTTTGAATTTAACCTAATAACCTGTTAACAATATGTGTAGGCACTGAAGTAGATTTTGTGGAAAATATAAAAAGAAGTAAAAGACATAATCCTTGCCTTCATCATCTTAAAATTTAGTTAGAGAGGAAAAATGTATTTGGATCAATAAATAATAAAAAGCTATATGTAATCAGGTACCAAAACTTTTGTCAGAATTTAAGAAAACAAAAATAACTCTAGATTGTGGAAGAAGTAGATAGTTAAGAGAAGCTTGTTAGAAATGCAGAATTTAATTTGGTGGACAGATACAAGGTGGGTACAAAGCAGGCCCATCTTTCCATTCTTCTGCTCTTTTGTGCATCAAGCTCTATTATGCTATTCGTAGTTTCTCAAATGTGCTCTTTTGATACTTCCATACCTTTGCAGTACTGTTTGTTTTTGGAATTCCCTTACTTGTTTGTCAGTCTGGCAATTTGCTGCTTATCTGAATTCATGCATCATCTTCCCAGGAAACTCTTCCCTGATGTTCCCTGCAGAGTTAGTTACTTCCTTTCCTTCTCTCCCATGACACTTTATAGATTCTTGTTTTAGAGCCATCATCACATTGTACCATTTATTTACTTATCTCTTTCTGCCACAAGCTTGTGAACAACATGAAGATGAGGACTGTGTGATATTTATCTCCAAATTATAGTGGTTGGTAGTATTTTGCACATTGAACCACTCAATGAATGCTCATTAGAGGAATGAATGGGATGGGTGGGAGGATAGATGAATGGATATGTGGATAAAAGGAAGGAATTAGCCTGGAGTGTGTTCATGATTACTGGTGAGGTCTGTCCATAGGAAATGTGGATGGAAAGGATACTTAACCCTGTAGGAATAAAGTTCATAATTTATCGGTATTTGGAGATTAGATTGACTAAGCAAAGTAGGACTAGCTGACAAATGAGAATTTTGTAAATCATGGGATTGGATGAACATTTCTGAAATTGGTCTTTAAAGCCTCCATTTTCACATGTATTGTACTTTTGTATTTTGTAGTGCCTCCACTTCTCATTCAGAGAATTCAGTGCATACAAAATCAGCTTCTGTCGTATCATCAGATTCTATTTCAACTTCTGCAGACAACTTTTCTCCTGATTTGAGGGTATGTATACTGCTTTTAAATTCTGATGAAATATTTGTGTTAGCTATTTTTGGCCAACACTATCAATACGATCTTCAATTAAAAAATATATGTATTTTTAAATATTTTTATTGACAAAGCAGCATACAAACATGAACATTCTTAACATACAGACATTCCATACATGTTGTACAATTAGTGGCTCACAGTATCATCACATAGTTGTGATGATATTCATTCCCATGGTCATTTTTTAGAATATTTGCATCACTCCAGAAAAAGAAAGGAAAAGAAAAAAGAAAAATTCCTACATACCATACCCCTCACTCCTCCCTCTCATTGACCACTAATATTTCCATCTACCCAATTTATTTTAACCTTTCCCCCCCTATTATGTGTTTATTTTTAATCCATATTTTTTACTCATCTATCCATACCCTAGATAAGGGAACATTAAACACAAGTTTTTCACAATCACACAGTCACATTGTAAACGTGTATCTTCATACAGTCATCTTCAAGAAACAAGGCTACTGGTGAACAGCTCTACAGTTTCAGGCACTTCCCTTTAGCCACACAAATACATGATAAACTGAAAAGGGATATCTATATAATATGTAAAAATAACCTCCAGGATAACCTCTTGACTCTGAAGTCTCTCAGCCACTGAAACTTTATTTCTTCTAATTTCTGCTTTCGGTCAGGAAGATTTTCTCAATCAGTTGATGCCAGGTCCCAGCTCATCATGGGATTTCTGTACCACATTGATAAAGGGAGATTCGTACCCCTGAGAATCATGTCCAATGTAGGAGGGGAGGCCAGTTGGTTCCCTTGTCGTGTTGGATTAGAGAGAGTGGCCACATCTAAGCAACAAAAGAGGTTTTCTGGAGGTGCCTTTTAGGCCTAATTTTATGTATTTGTAAAAGAAAAATGTGTAATTGATCTCTGAAAACTTTCATGTTCTTTGCCAAAAGATAATTAGTGAACTTCTTTGTGATAAATAATATTTTTGTAATTACTCCTGTAATAATGGCCAATAAAGTTAACATTTATTGAGGACTTACCATGTGCCAAGCATTGCTCTAAATGCTGTATAGGAATTATCTGTTGTACTTCTACCAATTCTATGAGATACAACTATTATTATTGCCATTTTATACTTGTGACTCATAGATTAAGTAATGTATCCAAGGTCTCATAGCTAATTGTATTGGCAGTATTTCAACTCATGCAGTCCAGTTCTGGAGCCAGATCACTTAAATGCTATGTTATAGTGCGTCCGTATTTCATTATGGTTTGCAAGTACTCCTTATTAAAGATCACATTTTTATGAAATTAATCACATCAGCTATATCCTGTAACATTTTGTTCTCTTCTGGATTCATCTGATTTTATTCTGTAATTGTTTGCCTATGAATGATGGAAAAAATGAATTTCATGGATGATGCTAACTCTAACCTTGCTTCACTATCTTCTTATTCCAGTCAAGTGGCTGTTTTCTCAGTGGTTACACTCAAATGTTTTGTTTTGTTTTGTTTTGTTTTGTTTTACACAAAAGCATTTTAATTGACAGTATACAATTTTCCAAAATATATTTTGTAAGAAATGCAACAATTAGCTACAATCTTTAGAAATGCGTTTCTCAGTAAATTCCAGTGTACTTCAGACTCTTGTCTACTAGGCACATGCTCCCGAAGTCTCCTGGGCAAACTGTGTTTAACATTTGCAGATATCAAAAAGATTTGCATAAATAGTAATCCCCTCCTTTCAGTGAGTTTTGGTTTTCACCAAACCTGAGTGAATAAGCTGATGATATTGATAAAAGATGTACTGGTCCTTTACTCTTGCCCCTTCTTGTCCCTTTGATCCTTAGTCCTGCTAATAGAAATTCCTTATGTAAAAGCTCTGTTTCTTAGTAGAAAGAATTGTTAAGTTACACTTATACCGTTTTAATGAAAACATTATTTTCATTAATGCAGTCATTTGCTCTCAAGCATATATTGAGAATATATCTTTTTCATCAATTTTTAAAACAGAATCCGACAAATCTAAGAAGATGGGTTATGAACATCTGTAAAGGCGTCTGCATATTTGTCATTAGTAAAAATTCATAAAATGCTAGATGATTTTAAACATCACTAAAATTTATAAAGACTTATCCTCATAATTTGGATATGTGTTTTACTGAAAATGAAGATGTTATAATGATATTAGCTTTTATCTCAAGGCATAACATGTTTGGGGTAGGGTTCACTATTAATAACAGTGGATATAAATCCATTGTTGCCGTCCCTTAATTTGTTATTGTTTAAAATATACATTATATATATATATAACTTTTGTTTATTCATCAATTTAATAAAAATTAACTAATGTCCTATAGTTTTCTTGATAATTTTGAAATTAGATGGCCTACTTCTGGTCAGATCTTATTAGCTCATTATTGTCTTTAATTTCACATTGTGACTGATAAAGAGCTCATGCTTGGAATGAGAGAAATGTCACTTCTGCCCCTTATCTATGCTTACATTATTAATATTATATTGTGTCTGCTGATTCTTGGCTGAAGTATTTTAAACCATTTGTGTAGTCTTTTGAGGGTTAGTTAAACTACATAGCTAATAAGAGCACATCTGTGATCTTCAGTACATATCAGGATGTACTTACGACTTCTCTTCATGCAGATCCACTTTCTTAGAACACCATATGCACCATAAATAACAAGTGACTGGCTTACATGTGGAAAAATGAGAGTCTTAACGTTAGTCTGCATATAAAAATTAGCATTTTTTCTTGTAAAAACCCTTAGACGAGGGTTATGTATTTTGAGCAAGAAGACCAAAGAAATGCCGTTTTCATCACATCATATGAAGGATACAAACTATCAACATGGTTTATCACTGTTGATGCTACCCTTGATTACCTGGCTGACCTAGTATTTGTTAGGTTTCTCCATTGTAAAGTTTCTCTTTTCTTACCCCCTCTTTTTATAATATACTTTTTTGGCAGGAAGTCATTATTTGGAGCCCACACTTAAGGAGTGCTCTGTAATGCTCCATCTCCTTGAGGGCAACTGCATGGAAGATTTGACTCTCTTCCCCCACTTATTTAGTAATTCAATCATTTATTTATATCAGTATGGACTCTTGGGTATTTATTTCGTATTTTGCATTTTCATCCACTTCTACTTTTTTTTGTTCTGTCGCTCAAATTGTTTCATCTTTGGCCATTGGGAATTCTTTCGTTATAGTCTTACATCTCTTTGACATAACCCCGTCATTGTGGAGTCTTTTTTAAATACTCTCTTACTTTCTATAAATTTCTTACCCCAATCCTAGAATCATCATCCATTTCTCCTGGGCACCTTGGTTCCTTTTATTACATGTTAGATACCAAGATCTAGGTGCTTAGAGAGCTCATTTTCTTATTTTTTAGGCACCCTCACTCCCAAAAAAGTAATAGAGTGCTTTTATTTCCCTTCTATACCCCTCCCTTTCACTGATCACTAGCATTTCAAACTAAATTTAACATTTGTTCCCCCTATTATTTATTTTTATTCCATATGTTCCACTCGTCTGTTGACAAGGTAGATAAAAGGAGCATCAGACACAAGGTTTTCACAGTCACACAGTCACATTGTGAAAGCTATATAATTATTCAATTCTCATCAAGAAACATGGCTACTGGAACACAGCTCTACATTTCCAGCCATGCCCCCTTTTTAAATTGGTTTATGTTGTGTTGCTTTTAGTATATATGTCTTTAGTGGCCATAAAGTGTTAGTGTTCTAGTTAGTTATAGGTAGAACTAGCTGAAAATAGCTGTGTGTTGCATTTGACTGATTATGGTTTGGCACTATGTGTGGGGTTAGAGTTGTGATATGCAGTTTCGAAAATAATCATTCATGGATGATTTAAAGTTGGTTAACCACTGTTCTACATTCTCCACATAGCCTCATTATTTAATCCCTGCTCAGAGCTACTATATTTTATAAGTTCTTTTAGTAACAGCTATCAAATAGAAATGTGGAAAAGGGAAGGTATTGAAAAGCTAATCCAATTTTGTTAAAAATATTAAATTAAATTATAAAGATTTTTGAGCTATAGGTACCATACAATGACACTTTCTTGAAAGGTTAACATCTTTGTTAATAGATTAACGGCTAAATATGAAAGCTTTTTCTGTTAAGTATTTCTTATTCAAACAAGATTTAAATTTTTGCAACAGTAAGGCAGACTGAAAAGTCAGCAGGGACGTGGAACTAATCTAGGTGTCAGTTCTATTTGTATTGCTTTTTCATCTTGTAAGGCTTGTTTGTTATGGAGAAAACTATACAGATATAATCCAGTAGATGTATTTCTGAGAAATTGAGCACAAATCCAGGTTTGGTAAATTAAATCATTTTTTCTCAAATGACATAATTGTAGAATGTTTTTTTTTTAATTTATTTTTTATTATCAAACCAAAGCAACATACAAATATGAACATTCTTAACATACAAACATTCTGTGCATGGTGTACAATCAATGGCTCACAGTATCATCACGTAGTGTATTCATCACCATGGTAATTTTTTAGAACATTTGCATCACTCCAGAAACAAATAAAAAGAAAAAAGAAAAAACTCATACCCCTTACTCCTCCCTCTCATTGACCACTAAAATCTATCTACTCAATAGATTTTAACCTTTGTTCCCCCTATTTTTTTTCTATACCCCTTACCACTCCCTTTCATTGTTCACTAGTATTTCAGTCTAGTCAATTTATTTTAATATTTGTTCCCCCTATTTTTATTTATTTTTAATCCATATTTTTTACTTATCTGTCAGTACCATAATAAAAGGAGCATCAGACACAATGTTTTCACAATCACATAGTCACATTGCAAAAGCTATATCATTATATAGTCATCTTCAAGAAACGTGGCTACTGGAACACAGCTCTGCAGTTTCAGGCACTTCCCTCTAGCCTCTCTAAAACGCCTTAAACTAAAAAGGGGACATCTATAAAATGTGAAAGAATAATCTCCAGGATAACCTCTTGACTCTGTTTGAAATCTCTTAGCCACTGACACTTTATCTCATTTCTCTCTTCCTCCTTTCAGTCAAGAAGGTTTTCTCAGTCCCTTGATGCTGAGTCCCAGCTCATTCTACGATTTCTATTCCATGTTGCCAGGGAGGATTACACCCCTGGGAGTTATGTCCCATGTAGAGAAGGGGAATTGTAGAATATTTTCACTTTGCTTCATTTGCTCTTCATTGCAGTGACAAACTGTTTAATTTCATTGAAAAACTTTTTTCTTGGGTGGGCCACTGTGGCTCAGCAGGCAAAGTTCTCGCTTGCCATGCAGGAGACTTGGGTTCAATTCCCGGTGCCTGCTCATGTGAAAAAAAAAAAACAAAACTTCTTAAGAATCATTTTACAAAGGATTTTAATAATGCAAATTTTAATTTTTAAATAAATGTACAATTTAAAAAATTAGGCTTTCTTTAAATAGAATTTATTTTAAATGGTTGCCACTTAGTAGAATTAAGAACCTAGGTAATTTGTGCCTGTTTTATTTGCTCACTGAAGTATAATTCATAAAATATAGGATTTTTAAATTCAAATTAATAGCTCCATTTATTTGTAAAGTATAAACTGTGTAGTATCAGGATTTAATGGAATTATGTTCCTCAACTGGTGGTGATTGACAGAAATAGAAATTAAAATGCATGCTATGCAATATTTACTTTGTGAAACCCATGATACAGCATTTATATGATGTCGGTCTATAATTCAGAATGAAAAATTAAAATGGAATTTTATGTCTTCATAAAAGAAGACCTGCTTGATCTTAGAAAACATGGAAATATTATATTGGGATTAAATCATGTATCTTACAAAAGACATGTTCAGGTCTTAATCTTCATTCCTGTGAGTGGAAACCCATTTATAATAGGACTTTTAAAGATATTATTACTAGTTAATATGTTAAGGCTTAGACTCATTTGCGAATGGGATCTTTAAAGATCCTATTTAGATTAGGTCAAATTGAGTCAGGGTAGACCTTAATCCATGTGACTATAGTCCTTATTAGTAAAGGAAGTTTGAACATAGAAGAAGCCAGATGTCAAAAGAAGCCCGAAGTCAGTGAATTAAGAGGAACAGATACAAGAAGAAAGAGATTGCCATGTGGTGGAAGATTGCCCAAATCCTAGAGATTCTGGAAGAAAGCCTGGACTTCTAGCTTCTCAAACCTCCAAAAACAAGGCAAAAACCTCTTCTTGTTGAGGGAACCCATTGAGTGGTATTTGTCATAGCAGCTCTGGAAAATTAAGACATATTATTATACTTTGGGTTTTGGTCTAACCATCGATCCCTGTCGTTAAATATTTTTTTTTGTCTTTAAATATTTAATAGGCTTGAATCAGGCAAATGTGGTTTTCCTTTACAATTTTGTGTTATATTATTCATATCTTATGACCCAAAGGTTAGAGAGAATTGGATTATTCTTTTCTAGAGTGCCCATGAATGTGAAATTGGTATGTTCTAAAAATCTGCAAATTCAGTTAGAATGTGTTAAGACTCATAGAGCAGCTGTTAGGTAGAGAGTGAGCATGCCTGTCACACATGATCATTTCAATAGTGGGAGAAAAAAATGTTGGTTGAAGTCAGCACTTGTTCATGATTAACACACATACACCCCTTTTCCCCAATATCAATTTTTATCAACTAGGAATTGAAATCAACAGCCTTAGGCAGATAAAGTATCTGGCGCATATTTAATGGTGAAATGTCTTTAAATTTAGAAATATGATAATGATTACTATCAGTACTTTTTTTTCCCTCTTCCCTCTCACCAACCTACCTGGACAAGCAAAAAGGTTTGTTTCCTTTTCTATGGCATTTCTGGTCACCTTATAGTTTGGGACTTGCAAGGCTCCACATGGTGTAGGTAAGGCTCCACTTTGTTTCCTCTGTACCTCACTGGCTCAGACACTATCTATTAATTATCTAATGGAAAAGCTAAGAAAATCATTATGTAAACTACCAGACCTAGTAAGATAGTTCAGCACAGTTTCTGGATGTAAGTAGTGCTTCTGCATCTCAAAAAATTTTTTTTAGAAAATGTGATTTAAAACAGATCCCAGACACAAGAGCAAACAAACTACATTACTTATGCAAGAGATTTATAGGGAAAATTATCAAACTTCATTTAAAAATCTAAAAAATAAATGAATTAGTAGAGCCATTAGTCTAAAAATGGCAAATCTTTTCAACTCAGTTCAGTATGACTTCAAACAAATTCAACAGGTTTGTTTTGTAGAAACTTGGCAAGCTGACACTAAAATTTGTGTGAAAGAGCAAAAGATTACCCAAGAGAAAAGTAAATGGGGGATTTCACCCTATCCAAGCTGAAGTAGTTAGAACAGTTGAATTAGCATAGGAATTGATTGAGATACCTGAAAAAGTTTAGGAATAGACTGAGATTTATAGGAATTCTGTACATGAGAGAATCAATATAACAAAACATTGTGGTAAGAATGGAGTATTTGATGCTGGGTTAGACATATTGAAATATAAAAGGAAGTTGGGTTCCTACCTCACATATACACAGAAATCAAATTCGTGAGCTTAAAAATGTAAAATTGAAAATAAAAAATTTAGAAGAAAATATATGATGCTGTCTCTGACATCTGGGAAGGAGGGAATTTTTAAACAAGATCCTGAAAATGTTACTCATTAAAGAAAAAGGTCTTTAGTTCTATTGTGCTAAAAATTAACAACTTTTATATACAAAAGATTCCATAAAACTGTAAATAGGTAGGTCACATTTCAGGACAGTGTACTTGCAAAAACATAATTGTAATTGACAGAGAATTAGTATCCAAAATCTGGAAAGAAAATCCACAACTTATCATGAAAAAAAGGCAACCTAACAGAAAAGCTGAGGGAAGCTATGAACAAGAAATTCAAGGAAAAGTATTATATAAATGGTTAATCAATATATTAAAAATTGCTAAACCTCACTATTATCAGGGATGTTATTTATAAAACACCAGAGAAACTGTCTTACATCCATTAGATTGGCAAAAATTTAAGAGTTAGATTACTCCAAATATTATTTAGCAAGTAGGAATGGTAGAAAAAGAAAATATAGAGAACTGTTTTACATTTGAAGTCTGATTTGTTGGATATTAGTATAGCTACTTCTGCTCTTTTCTGATTGTTACTAGCATGAAATATCTTTTCCCAGCCTTTCACTTTCAACCCTATGTTTATCTTTGGGTCTAAGATGTGTTTCCTATAGACAGCATATAGATGGGTCCTGTTTTTTAATCCATCCTGCCAGTCTATGTCTTTTGATTGGGGAGTTTAATCCATTAACATTTAGTGTTATTACTGTATGGGTAGTACTTTCTTCTACCATTTTGCCTTTTAGATGTTGTATGTCATATCTAATTTTCCTTATTTTTACCTTTACTCATAGTCTTCCTTTCTACACTCTTTTCCACACCTCTCTCCTCTGTCTTTTCATATCTGTCTCTCCTCCCTTTAGTATTTCTTGCAGAGCTGGTCTCTTGGTCACAAATTTTCTCAGTGATTTTTTGTCTGAAAATGTTTTAATTTTTCCCTCATTTTTGAAGGACAGTTTTGCTGGATATAGAATTCTTGGTTGGCAGTTTTTCTCTTTTAGTAATTTAAATATATCATCCCACTGTCTTCTTGCCTCTCCATGGTTTCTGCTGAGAAATCTATGCATAGTCTTATTGAGCTTCCCTTGTATGTTGTTCTAGTTTGCCAGCTGCTGGAATGCAACACACCAGAGATGGATTGGCTTTTAATAAAAGGGGATTTATTTTGTTAGTTCTCCAGAGGAAAGGCAGCTAACTTTCCACTGAGGTTCTTTCTTACATGGAAGGCACAGGATGGTCTCTGCTGGTCTTCTCTCCAGGCTCCTGGGTTCCAACAACTTTCCCTGGGGTGAGGGTGACTTCTTTCTGCGTCTCCAAAGGCCTGGGCTGAGCTGCAAGTGCTGAGATGAGGAATGCCGAGCTGCTAGGCTGTGCTACGTTGTGCTTTCTCATTTAAGCACCAGCCAATTAAGTCAAACGTCACTCATTGCAGCAGACACGCCTCCTAGCTGACTGCAGATTAATTAGCAACAGATGAGGTTCATGTACCATTGGCTTATGACCACAGCAACAAAACTAGGTATGCCCACCTGGCCAAGTTGACAACTGAATCTAACTAACACATATGTGATGGATTGCTTTTCTCTTGCTGCTTTCAAGATTCTCTCTTTCTGTTTGACCTCTGACATTCTGATTAGTAAGTGTCTTGGAGTACGTCTACTTGGATCTATTCTCTTTGGGGTATGCTACACTTCTTGGATCTGTAATTTTAAGTCTTTCATAAGAGCTGGGAAATCTTCAGTGATAAGTTCCTCCGTTAGTTTTTCTCCTCCTTTTCCCTTCTGTTCTCCTTCTGGGATGACCACAACACATATATTTGTGCATTTCATTTGTCATTCAATTTCCTGAGTCCCTGCTCATATTTTTCCATTTTTTTCTCTGTATTTTCTTTTTCTTGTCGGATTTCAGGCGTTCCGTCCTCCAGTTCAGTAATCCTACCTTCTGCCTCTTGAAATCCACCATTGTAGGTTTGCATTGTTTTTTTCATCTCTTCTTCTGTGCCTTTCATTCCCATAAGGTCTGTGATTTGTTTTTTCAGACTTTCGATTTCTTCTTTTTGTTCATTCCTTGCCTTCTTTATATCCTCCCTCAATTCATTGATTTGGTTTTTGATGAGGTTTTACATGGCTGTTCGTATATTCTGAATTGATTGTTTCAGCTCCTGTATGTCATTTGAATTGTTGTTTTGTTCCTTTGACTGCACCATATCTTCAATTTTCCTAGTGTGATTTGTTCTTTTTTGCTGGCATCTAGGCATTTAATTACCTTAATTAGTTTATTCTGGAGATTGCTTTGTCTTGTTTTACCTAGGGTTTTCCGGCTGGATGAATTTGTTGTCTGTCTGTTCTTTGACATTCAGTTCAGCTTTTTCTGGACCTCTAGCTTAGGTTTCGTTTAACAGAGGAGAATTTTTCAGCTCTTGTTTTCTTGTTTCTTGCCCTGCTTGTATGGTGCCTTTTTCCCCCCACCCTTAGGAGGGTCTAGGTAGGTATTATAGACTCCAGCCAGATTTTCCCAGAGTAAACTGGCCTCCTATCAGGAGGAAAGAGTCCCCTGGGTCGGTTTTCCCTGAGGGTGAGACCCAGCAGGTTGAAAGACTGTCCTGTGAAGTCTCTGGACTCTGTTTTTCTTATCCTGCCCAGTATGTGGCGTTTGTCTGCCTGCAGGTCCCACCAGCATAAGATGACGCGGCACCTTTAACTTTGGCAGACTCTCCCTGCTGGAGAGACAGAAGAGAGGTTGTAGGCTGGTTTTAATGGCTTCAAACTACGAAGCCCTGGTGTCTGAATTCCTTCAGGGAGGGATTCCACCTGAGTTGGGCTTCACCCCTCCCCCGGGGAAGGCACAGACTCCAGACAAGCCCTCAAACAAACTTGTTTCTGCCTATGCCTTGGGCAGTTGCAGCCTGAGAAGCCCTGTGGCTGTATCCAAAGGCAATCAAGCCTTTATAGAAACACAGCCACAAAAACCTCTGTGTCTTTTTTTTTCTTTTTCCGTCAGCCCTGTCCCCTTGGCACTGGGGCAAAAATGAGCGACCTCCGCTTTGACCAGGTTCACCTGAGCTCGGGGCCTATTTTTAGTAGTCAGAACTTGTTAATTAATTCCACAATTGGCGTGTGGTTGGGCTCAGCCCCTGCTGCTGTAAAGTCCTTTCCTTTCCCCTCTGGGAAGCTGCCTGTGGGGGAGGGGCGCCAGCCGCTGTGGCTTGGGGAACTCACAGTTCTGGGGGGGCTCTCAGCCAGTCCAGCTGATCCAGACTGGGGTACTCTGTGTGTCTGGTTACTGATGTGGCCCCAGGAGCTGTTCTGTAGTGTTTCTGGTTATTTAGTAGTAGTTCTGGAGGATGAACTAAAACGTGCACATTGCTAAGCCGCCATTTTGGCCCCTCTTTTTTTCTGTTTCTTGGTGGTTTGCCTAAAAATAACAACCTTAGAAAATGTCAGTCATAATATTCAGCTTATGAGTTAGCTGAACTTGAACTGTGGTATTTGGTGTCCCTAGGTATATGTAGTCATTTGTTATGGGATATATACTTTCTGTAGCTAAAGAGATACCTAAAAATGTTGGGAGAATACTTTAAAAAGATAAAACAAACTTTGTTACCTTGAAACAGGAGGAAATTCTTAGGATTTTTTTTTTAAATAGAGAAATGGTAGATTTACAGAAAAATCATGTAAAAAATACAGCATCTCATATACTCTCCACTTTAATTTCCTGGCTGCTAAAACACCATGCGATGACATGGCTCAAACAACAGATATTTATTGGCTTACAATTTTGAGGCTAGAAATAGTGCAAAATCAAGGTGACATCAAGATGATACTTTGTTCCAGAAGATGGGCATTCTGGGGCTGGCCATGTTCTGGCTTTTCTGCCACATAGCAGTGCACATGGGGGCCTTTCCTGATTTCTCTGAGTTCTGCTAACTTCTGGCTTCTATGCATTGCTTACTCTATGTGTCGGATTTTCATATTGCTTATAAATGACTCCAGTAATGGAGTAAGAACCATCTTCACTCAGTTGTGGTGTACCTTAACCAAAGTAACCTCCTCAAAATTTCCTGTTTACAATGGGTTTACACCCAGCAGAATGGATTAAGGTTAAGAACATGTTTTTCTGTGTTACCTTTGTTACAAATGATGAAAGAATATTATTATAATTATAGTAGTAACTATAGTCCGTATTTTACTCTAAGGCTCACTGTGTTGTATATTCCTATTTTTTTTTTATTTTATTTGAGTAAAATGCATACAAACACTAAAATTTCTTCTTTTAAGCACGTTCAAAATGATTTATTGGTGTTAATTACACTCACAATGTTGTACTACCATCACCACTATCCATTATCAAAACTTTTCCATTACTGAAAACAGAAGTTCTGTACCAATTAAGCATGAATTTCCCATTTTGTACCCCCACCCTGGGCCTTGAAACCGCTATTCTAGTTTCTGATGCTATGAATTTCTTATTCTAATTATTTCGTATCAGCGAGATCTTCTAGAATTTATCTTTTTGTATCTGGCATATTTCATTTAACATTGTATCTTCAAGGTTCATCTATGTTGTCACATGTATCCGAACCTATTCCTTTTTAAGGTTGAGTAATATTCCATTATATGTATAAACCACATTTTGTTTATTGACTCATCTGTTAATGGGCACATGGGTTGCTTCCATCTTTTGGGAATTGCAAACACTGCTGCAGTCAATATCTGTGTACAAATATCTGTTTAAGCGGCAGCTTTCAGTTTGGGGGGATATATACCTACAAGTGGGATGGCCAGATCATATGTTAATTCTGTACTTCAGTTTCAGAGAAAGTGCCAAACTTTTCTATATAGTCTGTAGCGTTTTACATTGCTCCCCACAATTAACGAGTGTTCCTGTTTCTCCACATCCTCTCCACCACTTATTTTCAGTTTTTTTTTTTAAATAGTCACCATTTTAGTGGGTGGGAAATGTTATCCATTGTGGTTTTGATTTGCATTTCCTTAATGTCTAATGATGTTGAGCATCTTTTCATGTACTTTTTGGCCATTTGTATATCTTTGTAGAAATGGCCATTCAAGTGTTTTGCCCATTTCAAAATTAGGTTGCTTGTCTTTTTTTTTTTGACATTGGCAGGTACTGGTATGCTTGTCTTTTTGTTTTTGAGTTGTAGGACTTTTAAACATATATGCATTCTGAATATTAAACCCTTATCAGATATGTGGTCTCCAAATATTTGTCCCATTCTGCAGGTTGTGTTTTGTTTTCATGATGGAGTCCTTTGAGCAAAAGTTTTGAATCTTGATGAAGTCTAATTTATCTATTTTTTCTTTTGTTGTTCATGCTTTTGGTATAAAGTCTAAGAAAGTATTTCCTAACACAAGATCTTAAAGATGCTTCCCTGTGTTTTTGTCTAGGAGTTTTATACTTTTGGTTCTTCCAAAGTTAGATCTTTGATTCATTTTGAGTTAGTTTTTTATATGGAGTGAGGTTGGAGTCCACCTTCATTCTTTTGCAGATAGGTATCCAGTTTTCCCAGCATCATTTGAAAAGACTATTCTTTCTCCATTGAATGATCTTGTCATCCTTGTCAGAATGAATTGCCATAGATGTTAGAGTATTTCTGAACTCTTGATTTGATTTTATTTGCATGAATGTCTGTCTTTGTGCCAGTTCCATGCTGTTTTGATTACTGTAGCTTTGTAATAACTTTTAAAATTGGAAGTGTGAGTCCTCCATCTTTATTCTTTTTTTTCCAAGGTGTTTTTTTGTTATTCAGGGCACCTTATACTTCTGTATAAATTTGATGATTGACTTCTCCATTTCTTCAAAAAGTGCATTTGAGTGTTCATTGGGATTGTG
>PVIY010006500.1:24586-87375 GCA_004026745.1 Myrmecophaga tridactyla | reverse complement strand
CCGCCGAGCTCTGTGCATCAATTTACAGCACACTTAGACCCACACATGCACATGGCCCCCAGTCACACCCCTCAGCTCTGGGAACATCAGTTTACAGCACTCCTAGACCTGCGCATGTGTAAGGCCCTCCTCAGTCATGGTTTCTAAGAAAGCGCTGACTTGCGCAGCCAGGTCACATCTGCCCCCAAGCCATGAGGGAATAACGCCAACCTGCCGCCACAGCTCTGCGCATGCGCACAAAGGGCTCCTTGCTCTAGACCTGCACAACAGGGTTACACCCCCCCAGACCAGTGCACCCACACAGCTACATTCTCCCCGGCAGCTGGGGGTCCATGGTCACAAGCACCAGCGTAAAATCCCCAACCTGTACCTATAACTGTGCTGCAATGGAACACCGTACCGTTGTACCCTGCTCTGTACCCTGCATCCTGCTACACATCTACCCTGCAAACACAAGGCTTTAGACTACTGAAGGAAATCAACTCCCAAAGTAAATCAAACAAGGTATTTATATGCAATGAAAACAATAGAAGCTCACTAGGCATATCACAACACAGACAGATACAGCCCAGCCTAACGATCAAATTAAAACACCAGAGGAGACACAGACATTGGAACAACTAATCAAAGATGTTCAAACTCTACTTAATAAGTGGGATGACTAATGACATAAAGGAGATCAAGAAGATAGGAGAAGAGCATAAAGAGGAATTTGAAAGAATAAATAGAAAAACAGGAGATATCAGAGATTAAAGACTCAGTTGACCAAATAAAAAACATACTAGAGGCACATGACAGCAGATTTGATGAGACAGAAGAAAGAATAAGCTATATAGAGGTCAATATAACTGACTTCGAACACTCAAAACAGCAAATGACAAAAAAGATGGAAATTTTTGAATTGGATTTCAGGGAAATGATAGACAGAACAAAGCACACAAATATAAGAATCACTGGTGTCCCAAAAGGGGAAGAGAGGAGTAAAGGCCTAGTAAAGAGAGGAGTAAAGTAGCTGAGGATATAATGGAGGAAAACTTCCCAACCCTCATGAAGGATATAAATATACAAGTCAAAGAAGCCCAAAAACTCCAAACAGAATAAGTCCAAACAGGACTTTCCCAAGACACATACTAATCAGTCTCTCAAATGTTCAAGAGAAACAGAAAATTCTGAAAGCAGCAAGAGAAAAACAACCTATTACATACAAGGGAAACCACATAAGCCTGAGTTCAGACTACTCAAACGGCACTACGGAGGCGAGAAGGCAGTGGTATGATATATTTAAGATCCTGAAAGAGAAAGACTTCCAGACAAGAATTCTGTACAGAGTCAAACTGTCCTTCAAAACTGAGGGAGAGTATAAAATTTTCACAGACAAACAAATGGTGAAAGAATTTGTCAATAAGAGACCAGCCCTACAAGATATACTAAAGGGAGTTCTGCCAGTTGAAAAAAAAGACAGGAGAGGGAGGTCTGGAGGAGGGCACAAAAGTGAAGAGTACCAGTAAGGGTAACTTAAAGAATAAAAAGAGGAGGAGAGAAAAGAATATATATATTTCTGACAAATGAAATAAAACATTCAAGATGGTGGATTCAAGAAATGCCTTTCCAGTAAAAACATTGAATGTTAACAGACTAACCTTACCAATTAAAAGACAGCGATTGGCAGAATGGATTAAGAAATATAATCCAGCTATATGCTGCCTACAAGAGATGCATCTTAGACACAAGGATAAAAATAGATTGAAAGTGAAAGGATGGAAAAAGATGTTCCATGCAAGTAGTTACTGAAAGAAAGCAGGAGTAGCTATATGAATATTGGACAAAATAGACTTTAAATGTAAAGACATCATAAGAGACAAAGAAGGACACTATATATTAATAAAAGAGAATTCACTAAGAAGAAAGAACAATCATAAATGCATATGCTCCCAATCAAGGAGCTCCAAAATACATGAGACAGATAATGGCAAAACTGAAGGGAGTGACAGATGTTTCAACAATAATAGTAGGAGACTTCAATAAACCACTCTCCTCTATAGACATAACAACCAGACAGAAGGTCAACATGGAAACAGAGAAGTTAAGCAACTTGATAAATGAATTAGACCCAACAGACATATATAGATCACTGTATCCTAAACACCAGGATACACATTCTTCTTTAGTGCTCATGGATAGATCATATGCAGGGGTACAAAACAGGTTCTTATAAATATAAATATATTTATAAAATATATTTAGAGATAAGAATGAAGCCAATCTGTTTGGGGTTAAAGTAATTCAGAACAGCGCAGTAAGGGAGACAATGTCTATATTTTAGAACCAAATACACTCTTTGAGACCAAAGGAAGAAAGGTTTATTTGGTCTGGAACTGAAATTTTCTGTAGCACATAATCTAACTCAATCTATCTGCACAGCTCATTTGAACAACTGAAACACAGGGAGCCCAGAATAAGAAATAGGTCCGTTAATCCTGTATAGCCTAATGTAATGCCCAGATACATCTTAGAGTATATTAAGCAGTTAATCAAAAAGTATTTGAAAAGTCCCTTGAGGGATGGGAGAAAAAACATGGAACTACTAAACATTATTATCAGGAAATCCCTTGATACTGTGTCAAACTTTAGGGACACTGAAATCAATAGGCCATGCCCTTGATCTTGTTGAGGCTTACTCTTGTGAAGCCTATGTAGGTAGTGGAGAAGCTTAGCCTACCTATAGGCATGCCTGAGAGTTCCTCTGGAGGACCTCTTTTGTTGCTCAGATGTGGTCTCAGTCTCTCAAAGCTCAAATCTGCAAGTGAAATCATTGGTCTCCCCACCTACATGGGACGTGGCATCCAGGGATGAAAGTCTCCCTGGCAATGTGGGAGATGACTCCCAGGGATGAATCCGGCCCTGGCACCATGGGATCAACATTCCATACTGACCAAAAGGGGGGAAAGAAGTGTAATTAATAAAGTGTCTATGGCAGGGAGAATTCAAATAGAGTCGAGAGGCTACTCTGGAGGTTCCTCTTACACAAGCTTCAGTTAGACACTGCTACCTATCATAACCTGCCAAACTGCAACCAGGACCATTCTAGGCAATCCTAAGAACACCCTGGGCAATATATAAGATTCCACCAGGGTTCTTTTAGTGTAACTTTCCAGAAACCTAAACCTCAGATGGATCCCTGGACCAGATAAGTCCTGAAATCTAGAGGGCCCAGCCTCTCTTGAACATCAGATAGTTCCACTCCCTACCCCATATTATTGACAAACCCGTTCAACATGAAAGAGTTAGAATGGCCATAGCCCAACACCCCTAAAGACAGTGACAGAAAGATCAAAGGTGATGGTGGAGTTATACAGAGAAGACAGGATTTAACAAATTAATATGATTGCTGAATCATTAAATTGATATCTTTTAGTCTCCAGTATCGTAGAGCAGCTAGAAGTAAAAACCTAAAATTGTTGAATTGTAACCCATGTCAAACTCTGAAATATATTCTACAACTAACTAATTGTAGTGCTGTGCTTTGAAATTTATTCTTTTTTGCATACATGTTATTTTTCACAAAAAAGAAAGAAAAAAGTCAATTGTGGTGAAAAAAAAAATTTAAGCCTTCTAGCCTCCTATATTCTGGAGCAGCTAGAAGGAAAAATCTGAGATGATGGTATAGTAACCCATGACAAACTCTGGAATCTGTCCTGTAACTACTTCTTGAAGAGTGCTTTGAAAGCTTTTGCTTTTTTATTTCTTTACTTTGTATATATGTTATACTATACAATAAAAAAGTAAAAAAAAAAAAGAGTATTTGGCAAAAACTTTCAAAGGAACAGCTACCAAGTAATTTAAAGACTAATGGTGAATTTTATTTATTTTTAAGGATTTTAAAAAAAATTTTGCAATAATCTTCTTGTTTTTTTTCTATTGTATGTAATCTCACCTTTGCAAGGCAGAAGCAAGCTGACATTCTTACACGGTAGAAACACTGTTCTTGTTCTAGTATGTCGGTCAGTGCAAGCCGAGATGCTGGAGTAGGGAATTTTTCCAAGGCCAAAATGGATTCTTGCTGTGCAACAACATCCCTCTCATAGCGGAGCTGATACTGCCACATAAAATCAGCTTGTTCAAATTCTACTTTTCTCAGTACTGACATATCTGGGTCTATCCTTATCCACAGCAAAGGGGAATCAGCACTGAAAGAAAATTGCATATTTATTAAAACTTACAATTCTGTATATCTTGAAAAGAAAATAAAGCATTTGTTAATACATTCTATTTTTAAAATTTTTAATTATCATATACACAACCTAACATTTATCCTTTTAACCATATTGAGACATGTTTCAGTAACGCAACTATTTTTTAATAAGGCTGAATTTAGTCAATTTAAGGGACAATTTCTATCTTTAGAATATGCCCTTTCTATATTTTGAAATTGATGTTATTAAGTCATAATTCACATACTATAGAAGCATCCTTTTTTTTTTTTTTAATGGGCAGGCACCAGGAATCGAACTCGGGTCTCCAGCATGGCAGGCGAGAACTCTGCGGCTGAGCCACCGTGGCCCACTCAATACATTCTTTCTTTAATTCATTCTTTCTTTAGCTGTGGTACTTACATCTTACCTGCCTTAGAGTTTTACTGTATTCATTTTTTTAAATCACACTGATAACTTTCTCATTATGTCTGATATATGTCAACATTCTCATAATGTCTAATCTATAACAACCCTGCTGGTAAGCCCTCCAAGGATAGAAGACAGTTGTCACAAAGGATATTGAAAATTCCATGCCTGAAAATATTAACTTTGAGATTTTGATTTCTGTTTATATCATGTGAAAAAGTGAAAGACCGAACTTCTTCATTCAACCTTCTACAGTCTAACTGAATGTGGCTATCTATAATAACCACCCTTGGAAATAAAACTGTGAATAAGAAATAAAAACACTTATATTACTAAATTAATTTGTTTAGCTGACAACAGATATATATTTTAAATGCTAGACTCATAGTCATGTTTTTCAAAAGGCATGTTCTGAAATTATAATTCTTTTGGGGCATATTACTGAACAATCATCATGTACTTCTTAACATATCTGGCACAATTTTAAAAAACCTAGTCTATATCTTTAATCAAAAGAACATACGTTAAAGATTTTCATCTACTAATCATCACCTATCCATCAATTCAGTTCAACAAATACTATTTGGTGCTTACTACAAGCAAGGTAATTGCTATGGAGAAATTAAATTAATACTGATTCTCAAGGTCAAGTGAACATAATCTGTACATAAACAGTAGTGTTAATTTGGCGATTGAATTAGTAAATTCAATTAGCTTCTTTTTAAAAATAGGCAGAAGGATCGATGGACAAAATAAGAATGTTTGAGCTATATGACATAGGAAAGAGAAATGCTGTGAATAGATAAATATTAGCAAATGCAATTTTTAAATTATGTCTGGCAAACAGAGAGTCTGAAACATTCCCTGGAATACTAGTTCAAAGACAAGGAGAAAAAAAAAAAGGCAAGGAGAATCACTATCACCTGGAAACTCACTAAAAATGCAAAATATTAGGCCCCACTAGAGAAGTACTGAATCAGAAACCACATTTTAATAAATGATTTGCATGCATAGTGTAGGGTGAAAATCTCTGCTCTAGGGACCAAGGGAAGCAAGAAAGCTGATCAGTCAAAGCTGTGTCTACCCCCAAAACTATGCTTTCTCTCACCCAAGCCAGGTCAGATGATTTCTTTGATTAATTATGGTTTTATGTAAGATTTGTTTTAATGTAAGTTTTCTATTGTCTTTAAAAAGTTTTAAAAGCACTGATTGTGAGGATAATCACATTCTTTCAGATATGCAGAACAAGAACAATGAGAATGCAGAAATTATGATGTCCTTAAATTTAAGTAACCAACTTACTCCATTGCTGAAAGATCCATGTCAACTTCTTCTCCATTCATCAGTGGGATTTTTTTCTTCTTATTTCTACATTTAAGGAAAAGGAAGTTAAAAGACCTTTCCTGAAAGACATTTTATGGAGTGCTTACTAAGTCCCATACAATATATGTCAAGAAAATAAGTGGCTCCCACAAAACGCTAGGAGAGAAGGAGGTGATGGTGGTGTTGATGATCATGTTAATGAGTAGCAATTAGAGAAAGCATTCTGCAAATGTTCACTAGGGAAGGCCCTATGCTATATGTTTCACATGCATTACCTCAGTCAATCCATCAACAATTCTACAGGTGCATAAAGAAAAGTATCCCATTTAATTAATGAGAATTACTAGTAGAAGAGCTGGGAAATGACTTAAACGGTATCCTTCTAGAAGAGGACTTTTCAATCTCAGCACTTTTGATATTTTGACCCAGATAATGTCGTGGGGGCTGTTTCTACATATTGTAGGATGGTTAGCACCATACTTGGCCTACCCACTGCATGCCAGTGGCAACCCACAAATAGTGATAATCCAAAATGTCTCCAGATACTGCCAAATGTTCCTTGTGTGTGTGTGTGTGGGGGGGGGGAGACTGCCTTCAGTTGTGAACCATTAGGTTTAAATTGTAGAATCTAGAGCTACGTTGACAATGAAGTAGCCATGAGGCCTATATGATAACTAAGCACTTTAAATTAAGCTAACTTGAATTGAAATGGGCTGTAAGTATAAAATACATACTGGATTTCAAAGATTTGGTAAGAAAAAGACAATGTAAAATATCTCATTAATAAATTTTATATTGATTACATGTTGAAATGACAATATTTCGGATATATTGTGTTAAATAAAATATATTGTTATAATTCAAGTTCATCTGTTTATTTTTCTAATGTGAATCTTAGCAAATTTTAAATTATATAAGTGGCCCTATTTGTGGATTACATTATATTTCTATTGTACAGCCTTGCTCTAGAGGCTGGGCTCTTATAGCCATAATTAAATTATATAAAAATGGCAGCCCACAAAATAAGGAAGTTCCCCTAGAACATCAAAGATATCAACAGAAATCTTGGATTAATCAAAAGAGCTAGAGAAATCCTCTCGATAAACTCCAGCTATCCCACAACATATGTTCTATTGGAACATTTATTTAGTGCCTATGTGTATAGAAAAATCACAAGCATTAGATTATAAATTTCTATAAGGTAGAGGACCAAACCAATTTTTAAATTAAGTTTATAAATTGCCTAGCTAGACACATGATTAGTTTCTTACAGTCTTATGATCATAATGCTGGTAAAAAGGACTTGATGGAAGTGAAAAGAAAATACAGATATATCTCAATGAATAGGTACCCTATGAAGAGATTATGTCATTCATTCAGCAAATATATAGTTAATGTTTACTATGTGCTGGACACTGCTCATAAGGAGACAGATTAAGAAGAGATTTTGGTTGGAAAATTGTGAGATTTTCCAATTCTGAATGGAGATAGCAACCAAATTTCAAATTAAGGATTTCAAGCAATCTTAGAAGATATCCTACAGAAGGGATATCAACTGTAATGGATATTAAACACAAGAAAATCAGTGTCTATTTTAAAGCCAAAGGGAACAAAGTAAACAATAATGAAATCAAAGTTTAACAAAAAAGCAAAATATACAAATTAAATGTCAACTTAAAACATATGTCTTCTCCCAAGAACTGGCTATTGCAATTTTATGTAAAAAAGATAAGCGCATCTATCAATAAAGAAATCTTTAATAGCACATTAAAAAATAATCATACCTGAAATGAGATATGAATAATTCTGAACCATGTGTAATATGGCCAGTGCAAGGCACTGCCATCTATGAAACAAAGTAAATGATTAACTAACAAATATCTCAAGAATATTCATTAGTGGCATAATTAATTAAGCAAAAACAAAAGCAAATGCTTCCATGTAAATTATTTCTGTATCATAAAATCTACTGGATAACACACAAAATTTTGTTGAGAGCAAATAAAACTAAGAACACAGAATACGGACTTCCCATGTTTCTCACAACAAAGAACATCGCAACATATTTATTATAGAGAAAAAAATTGAGGAAATGTCATAAAAAGTGTAATAATCATGTTCCCAATTTCTGACAAAAGGGAATGGAAATTTCACTTTGAATTAAAAAAGAATCTCCTCAGAGAAAAAAATACGTATAAAAAGATTTCTGAATCAAGTTCCCTGAGGGCCTTAAAAATCAACAAATATTTCTAATCTATGTTAACCTAAAGACAGTCACAAGAGTAAAGACTTCTGTTCCTAAAATCCTTACAGCAAAGCACAGAAATGTTGTCATCACTCATTATTCAGAGTATATACTGATGGCTCAGTTAAAAAGAAGTTGTAAAAGATAAATAGGTTATAGAAAAAATGAACTGTTAGACATTTTTAAAGTATACTGGCAATTTGCCTTTGAAAGACATCAAGAATGCTCTGTAGGAGCATGACGATACAGGTAGACATCATAAAGAAGATGCAGGGGATTTTTATGATATATATATTCAGCTCCTTCCCTTATACTTGATTCAATCATCACTTCCTCAATATTTCCTATAGATATTAATCCAATGAGACTAATAAGAACGAATCTAACCTATCTGCCTTGAATTTTTCTGGTTCCCAAACTCAAACTTTCATTTGCAATAATAAAATGCTTCTCAGAATCCTAAATTCAAAAAATGGAATTTTTCAGAAGGAAAGATAAAAAAAAAAAGTCATCAAGAAGAGAAAGCAAAGAAAGTTTGGTAATGCTACCAAAGTAAAATGGAAAAAGAAATAAAAGATACTTGATAAAATATTCTCTACCTAAAAGATTATGGTATAAAACAACTGTAGTTTAACTATGAATTTTAGTTTATAGTTATGATTCAATGCCTACCTTCTGCTTTTGGAATGGCAAGGAATATCATGTTTAAGGCTGTTTTCTTCAATTTGCAATGTATGATTGAAGGATCCATCTAACTCCTGCACTGTCACTTTAAGTGGTCCCTAAAAAGAAACATACTGTTCAAAGACAGTGCTAGAAATTTACCCATATGTATGTTTCTGTGTATAAAATAATACTATACAAAATGAGTATATGAAGACACAGGAAGGAAGTTGGTGCCATAGAAGGGGGAAACTGGGAGAATTTTGGCCCCTTGAGATATCTATCTATAACTCCTTTTCTGTTCTTTGATACTTTGTATTCCCTCAATTTTATTCTCTGCAAACACAACCACATTACAAACTTTCCAACCGGCCTCCTACCCGTAAACACTTTTTAATTTTTTAAAATATATTTATTGAGGTATCTTCATGTACCATACAGTCCATCCAAAGTATACAATCAATGGCTAGCAATATCATCACACAGTTGTGTATTCTTCACCATGATCATTTTAGAACATTTGCATCACTCCAGAAAAAAAGAAAAAGAAAAAAGAAAAACCCCATACATCACATACCCCTTACTCCTCCCTCTCACTGACCTCTAGTACTACAATCTATCCAATTTTTCTTACCCCTTATCCCTCCCTATTATTTATTTTGTATTTCATCCTTATTTTTTTACTCATCTGGCCATACCCTGGATAAAGGGAGCATCAGCCACAAGGTTTTCACAATTGCATGGTTATATTGTAAAAGCTATATAGTTCTACAGTCTTCTTCAAGAATCAAGGCTACTGGAACACAGCTCAACAGTTTCAGGTATTTCCTTCTAGCTACTCTAATACACTAAAAACTAAAAAGGGATATCTATATAATGCATAAGAATGATTTCCAGAGTAACCTCTCAACTCTATTTGAAATCTTTCAGCCACTGAAACTTTATCTTGTCTCATTTCTCTCTTTCCCCTTTTGGTTAAGAAGGGTTTCTCAATCCCATGATCCTAAGCCCTTCTTATATTGAAATTGGGCCAGGAGTGTTTGTAAAAGGCCAATTTAGGAAAAAAACTTACCACATATTTCTGAGTTCCAGGAGATGTATAATCTTGTTTTATTTCCAATTCCAAGACATTTCGTTTTCTATTAAATGCAAAACTTCCATAAAATTTTACCACTCCACTCTGGTCTCTGAAGAATTGTAAAGGAATTTTTATATACTGAAATAATTATGTATTAAACAAAATACATTGTTAACAGGTAATAATAATTTTAAATGCATCCCCATAAGTTAAAAGCTTGAGAGGCATACTTCAATGTAAACCAGGTGGCAAAGTATTCAAAATTCTTGTGAAATGTTTCCCCAGATTTAAAAGTTTCTGAAACACTAAGAAGTTTGTGTTTTGAAGGTAGCAAACTCTACTGGGCTATTAATAGTGTTTTTAAAATTTTAAAATGCAAAAACTACAAGTATCAACACACAACTCAGGTACAGACGATCTCTAACTACATCTAAAGGTCACCAGACCACTGTATCGTCAAGTAATTTTACAGACCTGTCTGGTGAATTATTTACCATTCCCACCCTCAACCTACTGCTCATTTCACACAGTGAAAATACATTCAAAATACGTCAAATTTAAACTTATAGCTGTGTATGTATATATGTGTGTCAATGATTAGTGGGCATTTCCGAGAAATGATTCACATTTCAAAATTATTACTAATATTAGTTAGAATTTTAAATAGTTAAAAACCTCTTTAGTCCCCCAAATCTCTCTTCTTCCATCCTCCTCTTATACACACATCTTATTCTCTTCCCTCTTTTGTTGAAATGCTATTGAAAAGGATACACCCATTGCTTTATTAAAGGCTGAATGTCTTTGCCAGAAACATTTGAGATGGATTTCAAAAACCCAGATGTGGAAACCAACATCTGACTCCACATATGTGACTGGAACTTCTGAGATGAAGCAGTACTAGCCAGACTTAGCAGTTTATTGAAAACCTGAAAGGATAAAAATGTTACTGAGTAAGTTCATAAACATAATATACATTGCTTTGATTCCATAGCGTATCTACTTTGGGTTGCAATTTTACTACAGTCAATGATAAAAGACAATATGTTCACATCTTACCACATAGATTGTTCTAGTTAAAGACTACTAGCAACAGAAACATGCGAAGATTTAAACAAGAATATCTTTGTACAAACATTATTAAATTTTAATTTTATGTACCAAAAAAACAAAGAATACTGTCTTTATTAATGATTATAAAAACATAAATTCCTATAGTTTAAGGTACTATAAGCATTACACAGAAATAACACATTATTTAAGAAGTTAAGAATACTCATTAGAGCAATGGTGGCTCAGTGGCAGAGCTCTTACCTGCCATGCCGGAGGCCCGGGTTCGGTTCCCGGTGCCTGGCCATGTAAAAAATAATAATAATACTCACTAGGGTTTATACCACCCTCAACAGTTAAGTAACTCTTTATGGACCATCTGTCACTTAATATTTCTATTACTTACTCTAAACGTTAAGTGAAGGCAAGGAGGCTTAAAGAGGTGACAAATGAGAATGCAGGTGCATAAAGAAGGAGACAACTGGTAAAGAAAGGAAAATTCAAATGTGTGCACAGATTAATGTAATTTTATATCATATTGCCATCTTTAAGTAAAAAACTATAAACTTCAGGGCAATAAATGCTTTCAAAAGAACATTAATATATAATTTTTCATTCACATCTAATGAAGAATCAATGGGAAAAATAGCTGAATGTGTATTATATAACTAGTTCCTACTATTTCTCAACTACTTACACCAAAACTTGCTTAAAATATATGGCAGAATTTAGCAAAACAGTAAAAATAAACATCTTGTAGATCAGTTTGCTTCTTTCTATTAAAAATATCTCTAAATGGCACTTCATCCTTAATAGCAGTATTCCAAACAATGTAGAACACAAAATCATATGCATAAGTATTTTCATCACCACATTCTAATTTGATCTTCATAATAATCTTGTGCTAAATGTGAAAGGTATTGATATCCATTCTACATCAAAGAAACACAAGTAAAAAGCACAGGTTAGTTACAGACAACAGCTAATTAGCAACAGAAATCCAACTATAAACCTTGATGCCCTGACTCCTATTCTACAAAGAAGTTTTCAGATCGTATACACAGAGAACAGACCTTTCTCCATCTTGTTAAGTTCTCAACTTTACACTTACTTGTAGCATAAATTCCATACTGATCCTATTTTCAATCAATCTCATCACAAGGTGAGCTTTACATTGAAACATAGTGTAGTATTCCCAGGAGAGTGTATGTGGATGCTTTATTGAAAAGTGTAGATGGGATGCTGGACTGAAAAATATATAAATTTATTTAATGTAACAAATGAAACATTAAATAAACAAATTTTATGGCTACATAAACAATGAATCAAAACCTTCATGGGAACATCTTAATCTCATTGTATGAGAACAACAAAGACTAGGAAACATCTAAGAATAAACTTTACTGGAAGAAAATTATGAAGTTTTACTAAAGGACATAAAAGAAAACTTGAAAAAAAATAGAAAAACATGCCAAGTTACCAGAAGACACAATACTGAACATAATTCAATTTTCCCAAAATTCATCAATAAAATCAATGAAACTCTAATCAATACTCTAACGTTAAAGCATGTACAAAAATACATATAAAATGGATTACATTTCTAAAACAATCAAAACCAATTATGAAAGTACCAGAAGAAAACAAAAGAAAAACTGTTTGTACCAGAAGAAAATATAGGAAAAACTGTCTCCTTCATAGGTTTGAGGTGGGAAAATTTTTCTTAAGGAAAAAGCCAAAATCTGGAGAACAAAAAGACCAGACCAACTATGTAAAAATTAAATATTTGATTTACTAAAAGAGATCATTAGTAAATTAAGAAAAAAAGTTTATTCTTATAGAAAATATTTATGAAATATAAGAACATTTTAGTTATTTCCATTTTTTACTATTTTAAATAATGATGTAGTGCCTATCTTTTTCACATGTGCAAGTATTTCTGTAGGATATACACCTAGAAGTAGAACTGACTTATTGTTATCATGTACAATAAAAAATAGTACGCCTACTGAAAGGAATAATGAAAATATTACCAGCATCTGTGATATCAATATAATTACATATATCTGGTTGTGTATGGGCTTCAACATACATACAAGTGATCCCATAGAGTGATGCCATGGAAAAGGCCTAAAGTTTCTTGTCTGAAAAATAAACATACTTATCCTTCTCTTTTCCTCCACCAAATATGGGATGTAGTAATACCCCACCAGTCTTCAGTTCATATGCCACTATTTTGTCTAGCTCCTAAAAGAAGAATATAAAAACAGGGGTCAATGAAAATTTTTTCTACATATCAAATTTCAGAACTGAATTGTGAATTCTCATTTCTGGGAATCAGAATGCAAATTTCTTAAAATAAATGAAATAGGAAGAGTACTTCATATTCTTATAAACAAAGCAGACTACACAACTGGCTAAATAATAGTCAAAAGGCCTTCTCTACGTTATGACTTCGGGGCTGGCCAGGAGGCTAATGGCACATCCCAATCTCTCTGATCTATGGTCCAAGTTTATCCCTTCCTTCTCTATATTTTGCTTAAGATGGGGGATTTAAAATGACCCGGGAATAAAATTATTTCAGGAAACCATTATTTAAAAACTTCTCAAGATATCCTCTGACACAGAGTAAAGGAAAAAAGTTTCAGAGAATAAAACAACTCTGAAAACATCAAAACAACTATGCTGGAAACTCAAGACTAGCTTAAATAACATAAAGGCACCATAGCCTTTATATTATTGCTGTGTGACACTAACCATATAATCTAACCTTCCTGTGCCTCAGTTTCCTCATCTGTAAAGTGGAAAAGAATAGGGTTGTTAAGAGGATTAAAAGAGTCAATATTTATAAAATGTTTATAACAGTTTCTAATATAACGCAA
The DNA here is from genome assembly GCA_004026745.1 of Myrmecophaga tridactyla. Lineage (NCBI taxonomy): Eukaryota > Metazoa > Chordata > Mammalia > Pilosa > Myrmecophagidae > Myrmecophaga > Myrmecophaga tridactyla. Next base: position 73,518 of record PVIY010006500.1, on the reverse strand, counting down.
GTGCTATATGGTATTTTTTCTGCTTTATCGTAGTTTTCAAAGTGAAGAAAGGACTCTTCCAGTTCCAGATGCATAAATCTTTCATGGTTCTAGATGTCTGAAGTCTTTTATAATTAACTTCAGGACTTACTTAAGTTTATGCCTGGATGATGAAAATATATAAAATGAGAGAAGAGGGAGGAGGACAGAGGGTCCCATTCAATAGGAATTAAAGACTGATATTTTTCTAGCTGAGAAAAAAGAAGCCAAGTATATGATTAAAGTATATAAAAATATGACTAGAATGGGCTAAGCAAAATACAGGTGATTCTTCTTGGTCAAATCCTTAAATAGTAAGAAAAAGATGAAATAGTGATAGAGAACATAATTACATTAAAAGACTAACCAACATATAATAAGTACTTACTATGTACAAGGCACCATGCAATACACATTATATGGATAATGTCTCACAATCCCTGCCCAGTAGACAATACTATTTACCCCTTTATACTGATGACACTTGGAAAGATTAATCAAAGTCACAAAGCTACTAAATATGAGGCAGATTCAAAAGCAAGCAATTTGATTCCAAAATCTGTATTCTAAGTCTAAACAATTTTAGGAACAACAGAATCATAAATGACTACTATGGGGAGCTGGAGTACATCTAATAGTAAACTTGATGTTAAGAAGCTGAAATATTGCCTTCCTTAAAAAAGTCTTTGGCAGTCAACATCAATGATGGAAACCAGATAAGACAGACCATTAATCTTTCTCAGTAAAGTGATTTCCATTTTGCTGGGAAAAATGAGGGACTTACAAACGCTATTTTAAAAGTATTTTACAGTATAAAAATAAAGGACACAGGGGGGCCATGGTAACTCAGCAGGCGGAATTCTCGCCTGCCATGCTGGAGACCCGGGTTCGATTCCCTGTGCCTAGCCATGCAAAAAAAAAAGGTAGAAAAATAAAGGACACAACAACTTGAAAATCAGGAGGACATTAATGTGTTTTATTGATTTCTAAATGAATAATGGACCTCATACCTCTTTAATCCAATGGCGGTACTCATTAACGCCAAAAGTTTTTTTCATCCAAAGTCCATAAATATAGCCTGAAATTCCCTTCAGCACCCATTCATCAGACCTAGGCAAAAAGTCAAAGCAGAAACTTCTTTTGGTAAGAAAAACTCTTCAGACGAGACCAAAGAGAGTAGAATAAATACACTGTGTATTTCCTTGCCTTCTTAAAGCAAAATGAAAATCATTAATAAAGTATTTGGTTTCCCCACTTTCTCTGGCTGAGTTGCTAGTTTCGTTGCCCATTCATTACATTCTCTGCATATCTAACTATAGCCATTGTCCATTAATACATTTTGCTCTCTTTGCATCTAGCTTTAGTTTTACTTATAAGACTGTTCCACCACTGTCTTAATTTAAGTATAATTTACCTATGTATGTGCTCTATTTTGATAGGGCTACTACCCCCTGTCCAATTCTACATTCACACTGTCTGCCTCTAAAGAAATATCTGTCCATAGACAAGACTGTACTTTAGGTCAATCCCTAAAGTCTACATCTAGTACTTCAAATCCTATGTGTAATTATTAATGGCATCTAAGACTGAAAGTTTATTTACTCAATTAATTTTGCTTTCTCTAGAGGGATTGGCAATTAATGCCATTCGTTCATTTATTCATTTGTATATTCATTTAATACAAACATTTTGCCTACTGTGTTCTGAGCATTATTCTTTATTTTCCCCTCAGCAAGAAAAAGAAACCAAAATTTATATACTACACATTGCACAGAATGTTCATAATTGCACACATTATAATCTTAAGGGAGTTTCACGTATTTCTTCAAATTCCTCTCAAGTTAATCAAAAAGAAAATAAAACGCTTCTATTTCTCACCTTTTTCATGCATCTTGGTACAAAGTTAAGCTCTTGGGAGGCAAATGCCCACAAGAGGACCATAATTTTGCCTTGAACATTACATCCTGGCATTAGAATTCTTACCATAATACAATTATAATATTGAATTAGTTTTTTCAAGAAGCTATTGCTCTTTAAAAAAATCTTCCCTTATTCTTATTGTAAATTACAGAACTTATTTTATTGATTTTATGGCTGTAAAGTTAGAATGAAGTTTATAATAATTTTTTTCTTTAAATAGATATGGAATGGATGCATGGGTGGTCCAGTGGTAGAATGATCGCATGGATTCTCAGACCATGCACCCCAAAATAAATAAATAAATAAATAAGGAACGGTGTTGTTTTTTTTTTAAATTAACTACTTGAAATTAAGGCAAAAGTCAGCTTAAACTAAAAGAAAAGAAATTTAAACTACAGATTTTTTTTCTCAATAGTTGTAAATTTTGAAATTATTTACCAAGACATTCTGGATATAAAACATCCAAAAAACTGCTGGGCCAAGGACTGCGCTAAACATCTTCTAGTCAAAGGTGTTTCATCTATAATCATGGCACTGTGTAAAAGATTTGTGCTGCAATTTAAAAGAAGAGAAAGTAACTTAACTGAAAGTAATTTCAGTCAAAATAAAACAATTATACTTTTAAAATAATTGGATTTAAGTTAAACATAAAAAGAAAAACCAGAATACTCCCCCAAAAATGCTTTTGTATCTTTTCAAAGTTTAGCTGAAATTCACTATTATAATTTTTGCTTAAAGTGAGGAATACAATGCTTCCCATTGATTGCCATAAAAAATATAAATCCCTTTTCTTGTAGGGGGTGTAAGGGGATGGGGAGAAGCATCATTAATCAGAAAGTGATCTATTAATCAGACACTGGTCCTCATATGAAGGTTGTTTTAATTCAAAATCTTTCCCAAATAATTAGTTTTCAGTGCTCTATTATTTACTTTCAAATACATTATCTTATCAGAGAGCTATAACAATCCTGTGGATTGTTACTATCCCCATTTTACAGATGAGAAAATTTAGCTCTAGCAAGGGAAAAATAACTGATCCTAAAAATAAAACTTCTAAATTTGGAACTTTCCGACGAAGGAAAGAAAGGAGAGAGGGAGGAAGGGAAAAAGAGATGAAGAGAAGAAAACTCCAAACAAATTTCTGATGTTCTCAAGTAAAAATTTTATATAGTGTTAGGGAAAAGAAGCATATAAAATAAGTGCACAATTTTAAAAAACACATAAACAGAAACAAGACTAAAAAGAAATATTGAAAATATGATATCAGTTCATTCTAGACAGAGCTAATATAAGCCTTTTGGGTAATTTTAAGATTTTTTTCTTTATGCTTTTCTACATTTTTTAATTTAAAAATATGCTAGAAATATTTTCCTACAAATCCAGTGACATCTAAACTAAAGAAAAAAAAAGTTCAGAATTCATCTTAAAATTAATCACAAAAAGATACAGCTTTTCTCCACATCATCATCTAATTAGGCAATTCAAAGTTTAAAAGATACCAACCTAAAAATGCTCATGGAAGCATAAGCAGCCACTTCAACATAAGCCTCATCAATGAAAACAGTCTTAAAGCAGGAATAGGGATAACGACATGTAAGAATTTCTTCATAAAATTCAAAGACTTCATGAAGATATGACGTGGTATGCTTAAGCAATGGCAGAAGCTGGGGTAAACAAAAATGAGTAACCTGAAAATAAAAAGTATGACAGAGCACCTAAATAAAAATGTTAACTTTAATATTTTAAATTTTCTAAATATGTCAATTATAAATAAATGTTTCTTATAAATCCATTTCTCCACTAATTTCATAATGCTGAAAGAAAATGCTGTGAAGTGATTACTATTATTGATGATGTTTACAAAATATTCATTATACATAAACATTAAATTAATGCAAAATGCTTAGACACTGAAAATATAACTTTCATTAGAAATTAAAATTTCTTCTGAAGATAAATACACAAAAATATTAAATTTCCAAGGTTCATTGGGAAGTCTAGCTCTTACTTATAAATATCTAATCTAGTAGATATTGTATATAATACTATCTTAGCAATTAATAACTAATGTTAACTGCACTATCTTCACTGCATATAAAAAGCATGTGCTGCAGTACTTGCTCTAATATCACAACTATATACGGAAAGTTGCAGGGAGGCTTATTACTCATTAGGAGATAAGAAATGCTTACTAAAGAAATAGTAATTCTGATTTCCTTGCCAGGTTACATTTCCCCTCAGACAGACACACGCAGATATCATGTACCATCTCCTATCATGGTTCTGTGAGACGAGTGACAGTAACAGTGACAATGATGCAGACCAATCCAACTAAAACGACTCGGTCAGGTTTCATACAGGAGAATGAATGGGGGCTAATCATCTGGAGTTGAACACAGTTTGATAAGAAGGAGGAAAAGGATATCCCACACACAATCAAAGATAGGAAGGGATAATAAGATATGATCGGAGAAATATAATAAGATATGATCGGAGAAATATAAGTAAACTATTTTCAACATAACAAACATAAGAAGGAAAGTAGTGGGACAAAGCTAGAAAGAAAAATTAAGAACAAAATCTAGAAAATCTTGAAAGCCAGGCTAGGAATTCTGATTACTGTAAGGTTGTAGAAGTAAGGAAAGTTTTTAACACATTACCGAAACTATTCTTCTAGCTGCATTATAAAAGAACCAATTAGAGGCTACCATAATAATGAGGGAATAGTACCTATATATTATTAGTGGTCAGGGTCAAACTGTATCATAATTACTGCTCCCCCCGGTACAAAAATCTACAGAAGATGCTGGTAACTCTATGATCTATTCGAGAGAGAGAAAGAGAGATACTAAGTCATGGGCTCTAAGATTTCAAGAAATATACTTTCTGACTGATATTTGCCTTGTTCCCCCTCCAACAGCTCAAAGTGGGAAAAAAAAAAATTCTTCTGAAATACAAAGCAGGTAATAATCAACAAATGCTGACTTTAAAGCTGATTATTTGCCAGAGATAACAAAATCCACTGCCAATCTTATCAATGGATATACTTTGAAAAGGGTCACTGTTAAAACAGTAGCAGTAAAACCATTCACACAATGCCCTAAATTTTCTCCTTTTACAGTTTTATAAATCTTGTGGACTTCTCAGGAAATCAAATGTAAGAGGCAGACAGAGGGCTTCACAGTAAAGTCTTTTTAAACCTGGTTCCCCTCAATATCTGCTCACATATTCTCAAGAAATTCTACTGAGATATATATGGTCACAGATAAGACACATATAAGATATATATGGTCGCATATATATATATATATATATATACACACACACATAAAAATCCAGATCACAAACATAAAGAACCAATAATAAATAAAAAGAGATTCCTTCAAATGTTATTTTAAACATGTAGAAAGGCCAAAGGGTCAACAATCAATGAACCATTTTCTAACTACCAGATGTCTCATGCTTGGGGAGGCCTAAAAGTACTATGTGGCCTATCAACTGATACATGATTTGCAGCAAGATGGGAGGAAAATAGAAGAAGCAAAAGTTAAACCACAAAGAAATCCTTATAAGTTTGCTAACTATCACTCTAACCCTGCTTCAAGTTTTTCATTTTTTCTGTTTATATTGAAGTGAGATTAAATCCACTCTTTAATTTTGAAATCACAACACTTCAGATTCCAGAGATGGGAACAGATGTCCATAAACATAAGCCAAACCAAAAGATAATATTAATAATGAATGGAATCAGTTGCAAAAATCAATTTAACTCTAATTAAGGTAGACATAAAGTTATTTTGGAATGCTAAGCCCACTACTGAAAAAAATCTGAAATTTTAATGTGGCAAGACTTTGAAGGGAATTCATTAATGAATTCATATCATTAAATATATCAGATAAGGAAACATTTTCTCTCTGGTGATATTCTTGATAGTTGAACAAAAAATTAAGAAAGACTTACTAGCCTTCTTTTATTGGGAGTGGAAGGGCAGGAGGATATGACTTACCTCATGCATGTATGGGTCTACAAGTATTTCAAAAGGTCCAATGGCCAAAGAGATATTTGATGCTGCTGTTGGAATGGTAAGCATATAATGGAAGGTTTTCTTCCTCATATCATGGGTATATACTGTCTCCACCAAATCTCCATTGGAAACAGCGACCATTGCAGCATCTACTGTAAATTCTAATTTCCATGTACATAATTCGGAGTATGAATCAACACATGGGAACCAAAATCTAGAAAAAGGATCAAGAGCATATAAAATACACTGGAAGTGAAACTTACATCGTTTTCCACACATATATTTTAACATTTCCAGAAAATGTACAAAAAGAAACAACTATTTGGCCACCAAAGCTTTTTACTGTACAACTTGAAAGAATGTGATTTTTTAGAAAAATATGTTTCCAAATCCTATTTGGGAATATTAATAAAATATGTCATGTACTACTTCCAATTCAAACCCTAAAAAGAGTTGAGCAATTCTTAGTTTCTAACTTTTTAATTAAAAATAAGACAGTTATTATATGGCATTCATTCCCAAAAACAAAACAAGAAAGTTTAATATTCAAAATTTATTCCCTAAGTTATAAAACTGCTTTTCTGTATATTTAATGCATTGTATAAATTCAAACTGAGTGTTGATAAAGTGAGACATGAAATTTCTATTCTATTTTCTATCAATTCAGGTCATGTCTTATTGTGATGTACCAGGGTTCATTTTTGATACTGAAACACAAATCAGTATAAGACATCATACCTTGCCTAAAGGAGTTAATAATGAAGAGAGCAAATTTATTATAAAACAATCATTTCAATAATATGTGGCAAATGTGTTGAGATAATGAGATTAAAGCAATAAAAAAAGAGAATATAACTCCTCTTTTAGCTGAGGAAAGATCAAGAATCAGTGAACTATATAACAATGTGAACGAATGAATTCATTACACACAACAACAGTTGAATCTTACTTTCATCGTGCTGAACAACAACAAAAAAAGATATAAAGAGCACAATGCATATGATTTCATTTATATAAATTTCAAAATCAAGTATAATCAATCTATGATATTTCAGGAAATAGGATACTGGTTACTCTTGTGCAGAAAAAAGTCTGGTGGGGGAGTAGTGAATGGAAGTGGGCAGGAGGAGGGTAAGAGACTGCAATGCTGTTAGATAAATACTCTTTATTTTGATCTGAGTAAGGATTATATAGGGTTGTTCACTTGTGAAAATTTACTGAGCCTGACACTTATAATTTGGCCAATTTTCTGTGTATTTATGTTTTACTTTAATATAAAATTCAAAAAATAAAAATAAAAAGAATCAAATGAGATGATTATTTTAGAAGAATAAAGACTTGAAAATAAATAATGGTTAAGGGTAAAGAGGTAGGAAATGGACACTGATGCAAGATGTTAATAATAGGATGGTATATCGGAACTCTATTTTACGTATATTTCTGTAAACCAACAACTTCTCTGATAATTTTTTTTTTGGCATGGGCAGGTTCCAGGAATTGAACTCGGGTCTAGCTCGGCAGGCAAGAATTTTTGCCACTGAGTCACTGTTGCATCGCCCTAATAAATTTTTTTTTAATTAAAAAAAATCAAAAACAAAAAGAGGAGAAAGAAGAAGAGGGAAAATCCAGGAAAGAGGAGTAATGACTAATGGAACAACTTCAGATGAGGTGGAAAAGATTTAGGCGATCAAGCTCATACTTTTCATTTTATGCTAAATATCTGTATCACACAAGCCTAGAAAAATTCAACTCAATTGAAATATGTAAGAAGTAATAATCTACCTTGTAGAATTCTGATACCCACAAGAGAAAACATGAGCACCTCTCTCTGCCATGCTTCCCTCTACACTGGGTACCACAAAATGAAGACCTCCTTTTGGCTGATCCAAAGAAAAATTGATGTGTATCTTCAGAACCTTTAACTCTGCAGCAAATAAATACAAACATGCATTCATAGATAAATAAAAATTTAAGTGTGGTCTATGTAATAAGGGTAAAGACTTACAGTGAACATAAAATGGACATCAAAGCCTCAATTTTACATGAAAAATTACATTGGTTGCCCTAGATTAGGCTTTCAACATCTCTCTGTCTCTATTAACTCAATAGCCTGTCTTCATTGGTGTGCTTATCTCTAGTCAATTCTGGTCACTACTGGCTATATTTTCTCAAATTATAAATCTTCCCATGGCAAATCCTCTTCCCCCTCTACCACAAAAAAAAGGATCAAAATTCCCACAAAAGACACTTAAGGCCTTACAGATCCAACCCCAAAATTATTTCTCATATGTGTTCTTCCATTACTTTCCCTTACAGATTGTTAACCTTAGTTGACTTTGGGGTAAGAGAAGGAGGAGGGACCTGAGAACTTAGATTAAGCATTACTATTACATTTTTTGCTATGTCTGATTTCTCCATAATAAATGTATTGTTTCCATAATAAGATTAAAATTTAATTTTCATTTCTCCCAAAACATTACAACCATCTGGACGATCTCTTGAACCTGAATATACAGTGTCCTTTCATGCCTGTCTCCTAAAATGTACACCCACTCAAAAAAAAATCCCATAAACAAAACAAGAAAAGGCAAAAACAAAACAAAACCAAAAAAATCTTTTACTTCTTCATCTTAGTTGATTTTAATAAGGCTTAGAAAGAAATAAAAACAAAAAATTAAAAATTTTAATAAAGCTAAACATAGGTAAGAAGGTTATATATAATCATTCTAAGAGAAAACAAAGTTTAAGAAATGATATTACATAGAGTATAATCAAAAGTATGCAGAATGGGAGTCAAAACTCCTGTGTTCTAGCCTTGACTACTACTAATTCAACAAATTTCAGCAGGTTACTCTTTTGTACTTCACATCACTCTTCTGTAAAAGAGGGAAATTAAAACAGATGATTTGTTAAGGATTCTTCCTGCTTTAAAATGCTAAAACTCTAAACTGATTTGCTATTGTAGGCTTTCTCAAATACTGTCAAATTGTCCATCCATCTCATTTTAGAAAAATCTTTCATTTAAAATAAATAACAGTGAAACGAGTTGCTTTTTCTTATAGTGCTTAATGGCTATTTTCTTGTTAGTCAATGATCCTAAGAAAAAAAAAAGCCTCCAACTCCTGCTATATGTTTCAACTGATTGATTTACAATTCTAACATCATTAACTTTCACATAAAATTTTCTAGCCATTGAATTTAGCATGATTTTACAATAAAATCAACATAGTCTCAGTACTTTACCATCAACATGTTTCCATAACTCTGATGGAACCTTAATACAAAGTTCTCCGTTTCCTGCATCAGGATCCACAGCACTAACTGCAGCTGCGTAAGCATTAGAAAAATAGTTGAGATTTCTCCTGAGAAGGAAAAAAGGAGTAAGGTTTAACAATAAGCCACATATTTCACTCAGCATTTTCTTAAATATTATTGGATACCACTTGTTTACACATATTATATCTTCTCATATAATTCGTAAGAATAACTTTTAGCCAAGTAACTTGATCTATTCACCATGTTAAAAAGTATTAAATTATAAATACGACATGTATATTCTACTCACCAATGTTATGCAATTACTACAAGTACCATATTCTCCATAAATTTTGGATAGCTATATCCACTACATTTTTTGATACAAAATATGTAGAATTGAAAATTGATAATTAAAATTTACCATTCCAGCTAAAATTTAAATGAATATATCAAGTTTTATAATCTGACAAAAACTAAGATGTCTAAAACAAGTCAGGATGGGAACAATTTCCCTAAAATATAATACTGCTCACCTTTACTCCCCAGTGCATAACAATGTAAATTTAATGATGAATTTTTGGTTGGTTTATTGCTACATCTCTAGAGCCTGGCATATAGGAGGTACTCAATAAATATTTATGTTCAAATTTATTTGTCCTAATTGTGGAATTATAACTCATACCAAACCCTGAAATCTGTTCTACAATTAATTGTTGTTATGTACTTTGAAGTTTATTGCTTTTATGTATATATGTTATTTAAAGAAAAGGAGGCGTATAACAGAGAAGATAGGATTTAAAAAATGAGTATGATTGCTGAATCATTATACTGATATTTCTATTGGTCTTGTGTCTTAGAGCAGCTAGAAGCAAAATCGAAAAATCGTGAAGCTATAATCTATACCAAACTTTAAAATCTATCCTGTAACTACTTGTTAAAATGTACTTGGAAATTTATTGCTTTTCTGTATATATGCTAAATTTCACACACAAAAAGAAATGGTGGTTTTAAGCCACAGTATTTTGGGGTCAATTGTTATGCAGCAACAGATACCCAGAAGAGTGAGGGTAATAATTCATGGTTGTCTATTCACATTCAAAAGAGGGGCTAAAAAAAAAAAGCAAACTAGAAACCGATAAACTTTTTTAGTGTCGGAAGCATAAAATGGTCCCACGTTTCTCCTTACTAATACTTAGTACTGTCAGTCTTTTAAATTTCAGCCAATCTAGTGGGTGTGTGGTTTCATTTGCATTTCTACCATGATCAATAAGGTTGAGAACATTTTTGTATGTTTAGTAGGAATTCTTATAACTCCTTCTATCAAATTTCCATTAAAATCTTTTCTCCATTTTTTGAAAAAAAATTATTTGTCTATATTTCCCATTAGGGGAAAACAATTACACATGGAATTCTTATGGAAATATGAAAATATCTCTCAAATGATTTTCTAATCGTATTCCATTTAAATAACGTAAGTGTATATTTAAATATGTTAAAATCATTTAATGAGCATGGAAGAAATGGAAAAGGGGAAAGACAGGAATGGAAAGTGTGAGAAAACAAACAAGATAAAAGACAAACATGGTCTTGCTGCACACCTTTATGTTTTCCATCCTGCCATTAGATGTATCCTTAAGTAAATTTAGCGACATTTAATAGCTTAATTTTTTTACTAAATTAAATGATGGTTTTATATACTATTCAGAGTAATTAAGGGAAAATAAAATGGGAAAAGACATAAAGAAAAATATTAAAAATTATACACACAATCTGGCAGAGGCCATTCCTCCCCCATATACCTCTCTCTACCAACTAAGAAGGACATAACATAACTATGGGTTGAACGATCATTTAAACTAGACTAACAACTACAGAACCTAAGATTCTAAAAGGAGCTATAAATAGCCTTTAGTTTTTCTTAACTATTTCTATTAAATCAATATGTAAAATAAAACGTGTAAAAACTTTAGGACTACAATAAAAACAATAATGTGCATTTTAATATACTATCTGGTTTTAAATTAGGATGCTTAACAAAAGTAAAATTGACTTTTTTTGGTATATATTCCTACATATTTTAATACATGTATAGATTCATGTGACCAGGACAGGATATACAATCAGGATATAAAACAGTTCCATCATCCACAAAAAGTCCCTTGGGCTCAAATAAATGGAGCATACAGTGTACAACCTTTTAAGACTGGCATGTCTCACTTCACATGTCCGTGAAAATTCATCCAAATTGTTACAAGTCAATATTTTTTTTCCTTTTCACTGCTAGAAGTAGTGGGGAGATATAGATGAACCACAGTTTATCTATTCACCTGTTGGAGGACATTTGGGTTGTTTCTAACTTTTAACTGAATATTTGAGTACAAGTTTTTGTGTGAATCTAAGTTCTCATATTCATAGGAAAAATATCCAGGAGTGGGATTACTGAGTTATACGGTAACTTTCTAAGAAACTGCCAAACTGATTTCCTGAATGACTGCACCTATTGCATTCCCTCACAAGCAATATATAAAAGTTCCAGTTGCTCCACATCCTTGCCACTTAGTTAACAGACCATCTTATTTTAAGGACAACTATTTTGGATATCTATAAATTATAATTTCTGATCAATAAACTATCAAAAGCATATTTGAGCAAGGGATGCAAAACTTGTATTTTCCGTCCAGTTATCTTTCAAATTCAAAAATAAAAAATTATTGTCATTAAAAAGAAAGCCACGGCTTTGCCAGAACTTCAACCCACACATGCCTTTCTCACTCCTCTTGCAGAGGGGTAAGAAAGACAGAAGTGGTGTAGTTATCAGTCAAAGCGCTTCAGCAAGCACTATCCAATGATACAAGGATTCCATTTAATCCTGTGACAGTCAGTTCAATCATGTCTATGTTTGGTCTAGAGACAAGGCTGATGTGAACTTCAGTGAGTTCACTGGTATCTGGAAGTACATCATAGACTAGCTGAACATCTTCTGCCCTCATAACAGGGACAATTCTGGGATGACTGACAAAAATGAGCTCAAGCAAGCACTCTCAGATTTTGGGTACCGGCTCTCTGACGAGTATCATGATCTACTTATTTGAAAGTTAGACAAGAAGTGGGCAGATCACCTCTGATGATTTTACTCAAGTCTGCATAGTCTTGCAGGGACTGACAGATATATTCAGACACTACATAAGGATCAGGATGGCTGGATCCATGTGTCTCATGAGCAGTATCTTCCCATGTATTATATAGCACTGGCCTGTACGATCAGCAGCAGGACTCATGGAAAAAAGATTGGAAATGTCAAACCTCCTTGTCACTTAATGAAAAAGAACAGGATGCAGTTCAGTGCTATTCTTTCTTTAAATTTTATATAATTAATACTTAGGGACATGGCTGTATAGATGTAGATAAGCTGATTAATATTTTTGCATTTGTAACAACAGGTGTATCATTATTCAGATACAAATATTTGATGGGGTGACTTGCCAAAAGATAAATGTAAAAACATTTCAGATACTAAGCAAAAAGAAAACACATCATGCACTTTTCTAGATAGCTACAGTTCTATGGTAGAAATACTTTATTAGTCAATAAGAATTTTAAGTTATATGGAATTTGCACATGAGGCTTTTCACATGTCTTCCTTTTCTAACACAGGAATTACTGTATTCATGTGAATTTACTGTAAGCTATAAAGTAAATGGTAAAGAAAAGAAAAAGAAAGCCAGATTTAAACATTAAATATTAGAGTTCTTAGCTTCCTTATGGGAAATTAATCGTACTTAAATCTCTTCATTTCCTGAGAAAATGTAAAGTGGTCCAAATAAAATGGGTGAGTCATTATAAATGTAACCTATTGGGAAGTCAGTTATGAGAAATAACTTTCTGATGGTTTGGATTTCAGTGTACTAGTCAAATAGGGTTTCTTTTCATAATACCCTCACAAAAGCCAAAAATTACAGGGCAGGATTATAATAAATGTTTTCAATTTTCAGAATAATGACTGTAAAATACCAGAGTGCCCTTGCCCTATAATTACCACCATCACCAATCTGCAGGGAAACAAAGCTTAAAAAGGAGTTCTGCTGTAAGGGAATACTGAAAAAACAGTAAATTAAGGTAATCAAAAGATTCTTCTCCAAGAACCTATTATAATCCATATTAAATTAAAACAATCTGTTAAATCTTTGCCAAAGAAAGAACATTTGCTTCTTAGAACCATAGGTGTAGAGACAGATTTTGGGCCACTAGGCCATCTGCTCTCCTCCTACACATCTAGTAATAAACTCTTTCTCTCTTTGAAACCCTGGTGTTTCAAGAATTGGTTATTGAGTGCCCTGGGCAAAAGAACCCATAGCCCTTGTCCAGTAACAATCTGGTGGCCCTCTGGGATGAATGCCCAAAACTCTAGAGGCCCAACAGAGCAGATAAGCCAGGTAACTGAGCCTTTTGTGGCAGCTGGGCTGAATTTAGTCTAGTGGCTCGGCATCCAGGGTTTCTCTGTTCTGTTGGCACTCCAGAGACTTTTGGTGCGTTAAAAAGCTTCAAAGAGAGAAACTTTCCAGTTCCATGCCTAGACATCTGATTGGGTGAGTGGGTCATCAGGGTAAAAGTGGACTGGGGAGTAAATATGGCAGATCGAGCCCCCTTAACCTAGGTCATGCTTTCAGAACGAGCACCTTTGCTCTGACCTCTACACCTGCTGTTTTTGGGTACCTTACTCTCTCTCTCTCTATATATATAAACCGTGCTATATATCAATGAGAGGGAGGGGTAAGGGGTATGTTATGTATGAGTTTCTTCTTTTTTCTTTTTATTTCTTTTTCTGCAGTGATGCAAGTGTTCTAAGAAATGATCATGGTGATGAATATACAACTATGCGATGATATTGTGAGCCACTGATAGCACATCGAGTATGGAATGTTCCTAGGTTGGGAATGTTTGTGTTTGTATGTTGTTTTGTTTTATCAATAAAAATTTTTAAAAAAGAGTTAATGTTTGTTTAATTGTTAATTCGTGTGTTAGGTGTTTAATGCCTATTTGTTAGTTGGTGTGTTCCGTCTAGTTATTAACTGGTGTGTTATTTAAATATAATAAGTGTTAAGTATCCGTTTGAATTTGTTAGTTGGTATGTTCTTACACTTGTATTAGTCAAAGGTTTCTGATTACTGATTACGGAAATTTTATAAAAACGGAATCTTTGGGTTGTATTGAAAACTGAAAAGATTTTGGTGGAGTCTATTAAAAAAAGACTCAACATAATCCAGCACCAACATGTAACATAATCTGGCATCAAAATGATTTAAAATGAAAATATTACCATAACAGTTAAAATTAAAGATATTACAGTAAAAATTGTTTTGCAAAAAAGGTAGAAATGGGATAAGATAATATATTCAATCCTTTATTTGTCCCTCTCAAAAGTATTTCTGTTTCTTGTGTAACTTTCTATTTGTGTCTGTCGACCTATTCAATGTATATTCTCATATCTATGGATGGTAATAGCAAATTAGTAAGAAAATCTTAAAGAACTCTATTTGAACTGCTTAGAAATAACTGGTGCATGATATAAATATATAAATCGGTACTTCTGAAATAAAAAGGAAAACTGAGCAGCAAGATTAAAAACCTTAGTTTTGTAATTACTATAAACAAACCTAGACATTGGAAAGAAACTGCCCCTAGGATTTCCCTAAGACAGCAGAAAACTGCAAAGGGCTGCCTCTGGAAAAAAGCAAGGATCATTTCTAATGGTCCTGATTATAGGTTTAAGTAAAATAAATGTAATTGGAAATAGTTAAAGAAGGGCATAGGAAACTCTCAAAATTATCCACAGTCCTCACTTTCAAATCTAAGCTCAAAAACAAGCCTCGTGGGCATGATTTTCAGGAGTGAAAGTCTCCCTGGCAATGTAAGACATGACTCCTAGAGATGAGCCTGGTCCTGGCACCTGGGGATCGACAATGTCTTCCTGATCAAAAAGTGAAAAACAAATGTAACAAAATAAGGTATCAGTGGCTAACAGAGTTCAAAAAGAGTTGAGAGGCTATTCTGGAAGTTACTTTTATGTAAGCTTCAGCTAGATATTGCTAACTGTGGTTTGCCAACCACCAACCAATATCATTCCTGTTAACTAGAAAGAATGCCTAGGGCTCTATCTGAGATTCTACAAAAGTTTCATGCACTAAGTTTACTTTCCAGAAACCTATAATCTCCAGATGTTTCCTTGGCCAGATAAGTCTAAAACCCAGAGGCAATAGCCTCTCCAAGAATATCAAATAGTTCCATCCCTCTATCCTATATTGTCAACAACCCTTTTCAACCTGAAAAGGTTAGAATGGACACGGCCCAAATATCCCTAAAGATTGAGAGAAGGACCAGTATCAGAAGACAGGATTCAACAAACAAGTATGACTATTGAATCACTGTTTTGCTATTTCTTTTAGCCTCCAATGTCTTGGACCTAGAAGGAAAAACTTGAAATTGTGGAACTGTAATCCATATCAAACTCTGAAATATGCTCTATAACTATTTGTGAAAATGTACTTTGAAATTTATTGCTTTTTTTTTGTATATATTTTATGTTCTAGTTTGCTAGCTGCCAGAATGCAATATACCAGAAATGGAACGGCCTTTCAAAAAGGGGAATTTAATCAGTTGCTAGTTTACAGTTCAAAGGCCGAGAAAATGTCCCAATTAAAACAAGTCTATAGAAATATCCAATCTAAGGCATCCAGGGAAAGATATCTTGATTCAAGAAGGCTGATGAAGTTCAAGGTTTCTCTCTCAAGTAGAAGGGCACATGGTGGATGCAGTCCGAGTTTCACTCTCATCTGGAAAGGCACATGGTGAACACGGTCACAGTTCCTTCTCTCATCTGGAAGGGCAAATGGCGAACACAGCGTCATCTGCTAGCTTCTTCTCCTGGCTTCCTGTTTCACGAAGCTCCCCGAGAAGGATTTTCCTTCTTCATCTCCAAAGGTCACTGGCTAGAGGACTTCTGCTTCTCGTGGCTATGCCATTCTGCTCTGCTCTCTCTGACTCTCCTTCATTCTCCAAAATGTTTTCTCTTTTATAGGACTCCAAAACTTATCAAGACCCACCCAAATGGGTGGAGACATGCTGTCACCTAATCCAGTTTAACAACCACTCTTGATTAAATTACATCTCCAGGGAGATGATCTAATTACAGTCTCAAGCATACAGGGTTGAATAAGGATTAGAAGAAATGGCTGCCTTCACAAAATAGGATTAGGATTAAAACATGGCTTTTCTAGGGTACATACATCATTTCAAAGCAGCACATTCTACCCTCTGGACCCAAAAAAAGACATGGTTTCCCCATATACAAAATACCTTAATTTTATAACAATATCAGAAATCCTTAAATCGTTTCAGTAACATTACAAATACAATACAAGGTTAAAACCAGTACAAACTCTCAAAGTTATTTGCAAGCATGATATGTTCTAAGGCAAAATTATCTTCTGTCTCTGGACCTTTGAAAACTCATAACGAGTTATTTGCTATCACCATACAAAGGAGGAACAGTCATGGGATACATATACGCATTTCCATAGGGAGGAAAGGACACAGGGGTCACCAGACCCATACAGTTTTGAAAACCTGCAGGGCAGAGTCCATTAGATTTCCAAGAGTCATTTATCTTTGGGGCTTCTGAAAGCGGCAGTCCCACCCTTTCCAAGGGTCTACGCAGTGGCTTGCCTCTCTTTGAATGCAACCTTGGGGGATTTTGAGGAGACCACCTTTTTCTCAGCTCCACCCTCTCCAAGCATCAGGGCTGCACCCGGGCTCTTTGCCATCTTTGGGGCACACACTCAACCCCTCCATGTGGCAGCAGCCAGGCTCTCCTCAAACCCCAAGTAATGTGGTTCACCCTCTCCAGGTTCTGAGGAGGCATGACTCTTCCATTGCAACGAGGTAGAAGGCCCATCCTCTGCCTTTGGTGCAAACTTAACCCTCTCCATGTGCTTGGGTGTGTCTGCTCTCCTGGCCTGAGGCTTCTTGACTTCAGACCCCAGCCTCCAGGGCTTTGCCTCTGAAGTTATTTTTCCCTCCAATGTGTCCCTTCTCTGTCCCTCTCAGTCCCGACTGGCAGTGGTTCTGTTTACACAGAGCCCACAACACTCTTGTTGGTTTTCTATGCAGTAGCCTTGGATCATGCCCATCAGACATAAGGAGTGTCCACAAATCCTTCCTGGATAACTCCATGTCTGAGCCTGGCTTTCTCTGAAAAGGCTGGCTGGTTTCACATTTGGTTAAATCCTCACATGGGGCACTTTTCTCTAGGGTCTCCTTTTCAAGAGGCCTAGAATTTTCCAGAACTTCAATTTCTGGTTTCTTTGTATCCAAGGGTTCAGTTCTCAGCTTATCACTTTCTTGTCACATTTCACTATAAGCTGCAAGGGGAAACTAGTCTACATTTCCATATTTAATTAGGAAATCTCTTCTGCTAAATATCCAAGTTCATGGCTTTTAAAATCTGCCTTCCAGCCAAAGCCGTTAGTCAATTTTGCCAGATTATCTGCTATTTTAAAACAAGCATCACCTTCCTTCCAGTCTGTAATGACACACGTCTCATTTCTGTCTAGAGTCTGGTCAGAGGTATCTTTAGAGTCCACATTTCTACCAACAGTCTCTTCAAAGCATTCTAGGCCTTCTCTATCAAGCTTCTCACAACTCCTCCAGATTCTTCCTTTTATCCAATTTAAAAGCCGCTCCAACATGTTTGGTATTTGCAAACTGCAGTAGCAGCACCCTACTTCTGGTACCAAAATCTGTTCTACATACTATCATTTCAAACCAGCACATCTTATATTTCACAATAAACAATGTTTTTAAAAATTAAAAAAAATAAAATAAAAATAAAAAACAAGCCTGGTTTCTTTCCAACCAACCTATCACTGCCCCAATGCCTAACTACCTAAAGCAGTTATGAGAAGAGGGCTAGGCACAGAAAGATATGGCCAGCTATGGTTTAAAATTCTTTTCTTCACTATGCCTGGAGATTAGAAATGGTAAGCATAAAAAATGCTACAGAATAGGCTATATTTGTTAATATTATTTTTCTCTTTTTTTCAATAATACCTTTGTAATGGTTACTGTAGTAATCAGATCATTATTAAAATATAAATAGCCTTGGGATAGGAGTAACAGAATAAAATCTAATTACCAAATTTCAAAAGTAAAAGGAAAGTTCTTTGAGAGATATGGAAAAGTTTTCCTGGATTTAGACTTGTGACAAATTAAACAATTGCAGTATATTTTTGAGAACTTGATAGTCAATGTACTTTTAAAATTGTTGCTAATTTTAAGATATTATGAAAATAAAGAGATTTTTTTCAACCTCAGATGAATTTTTCAAATTCAGATGAAATTTTATGATAAATTTTGAATTGAACAAACACGATTTTATTCTGCTTGGGTGTGCTCTCCCTAAATCTATAGAAGCCTACAGATAAAATAAGCTATTATTATAAATACCTTTTCAAAATTCTTCTTAAAATAGCCTAACTTGATAAGTTACATAAACTGAGCAATGTATCTGGTAATAAAACTTATATAAAGTATAATAAAATTAAAAATATGCTAATGTTTCAAACATATTCTATTTAAGAAATCAATTAAGTTTATAATATAATATAAACTATAATATATTATAAAAGAAATATAAATGGATTTCTTTATAACCTTGATTATCTGGATTTCAAAGAAACTGGCTTTTAGTTACTTGGCCATGTGTTACCTCAGTATGTGATAGAATCTGAATTTGTAGTGGCTTTATTAATGTCAAACAGAATGTTCCTGGTAAGTAAATGCCATCATAAATAGAGAAAACCTAATTCTTATCTTCAAAGAGTTTATATTCTAGTTAGCTTATACTTCTACAAGGTCATAGTGTAAGACAGTAACAATGAAGGAATAAAAGTGCTGGAAGAATTTAAAAAGCAGATAGATAAAGAATGACCTAAGAAGACCTCATACAAGAGATGACACTTGTAAGACCTTTAAATAAGAAAGTAGCATTTAAATAGAGGTCTGAACTAGTTTTTTAGAAGCTGTAACTTGAAGCTGTGTAGTTTGTGAACTAACACATTCCTGGTATTATTAGGTAGTTGGAAATAATGTTCAGAAAAATTTGAGTTTTTTCTGTATATAAAGCCCTTAAATATCAAAAAGCTGATTCTGACCTTTAAAAGTAGTGTTGAATTGGACTGAGAGATTTTAGGCATATTGTAATCATTTGTGTGTTCTGAGTATAAAGTATATAAATGCCTGGCTGTGTTTCAAACCCAGCATAAATTTCTTCCTTCTTCTGTTACTGTTACTGGAAGGAAGTATGCAGGTTCTAAAGTTTTGAGCATTTAGTAACAAATTTATTTCTGATTATGTGCAGCCTGGGTAAATAAAAACTATAGGTGGAATGGATACAGAAGATGATAGAAAGTTTAACTAAATGGATTTTGTTTGTTATAGTCATTGTTGACTATAAGCTCTGAATGAATGTGGAGAGTTGTAAAAAAGGAGTTTATGAAAGTGAATTTTGTCTGTCATAGTCAGTGCTGACCAAAATTTAATAAGTCTGTTTATCATATACTTCAAAAAAGAAAGCTTTTGTGTCAAGCCGAGTATTCATACAAAACTAAACTTTAGTTTTCTCCCTGTTAAAATAACATGGATTCTTAGTCAGCCCTTAATGTAGTTTTTAAAAAGTTTTTCTTAATCATCCAAACACTCCATCTAGAAAACAAAGATTTTATGGCAGCATAATATCTTGTTAATATCCTTGACCTTCTCATCCTTTATTTGAGAAGACAAGTCTTCTTACTGTTCAAGGAAAACTGTTACAAATACTTTTTTTCACCTTCTATAATTAAGATGCTAAAATAGTTTAACCTAAAAAAATAAAAAAATTATTAAAAAAATTACCAAAAATATTATTATGGAGAAGAATACACAACCAAATCATGATATTTTGAGCCACTGACTATATACCATGTATGCACTGTTTGTGAAGATTTGTCAATAAAAATATTAAAGAAAAAACAAAAAACAAAATAGTTTAACCTATTGCATAGGAGACGTTTGGGAGGTCTTACAGTGGTAAAAAGAGATTTTCTTCTTACAGCGGTAAGAAGAGATGAATTTGTAGAGGTAAAATAATATTAGACTGTATAAAATCCCTAAAAAAAACCTGACAATGTTCTCATTATCCATGTTAATCCTGATACTAACCTATATGATGTTGTGTAATGGTGTGGTGGTGTTACAGTTTCAGTTATTCTTAAAAAAGCTACAGTTCATACAAACAGTCAAATTATCAGTTGCACTGCTTTGCTTTAATACTCTCTAAAAATATATGTGGTCAGCTATAGGTCAGAGCTCCATCAGTAACAAGGAAAAGCCATATATATATATTTTATCTGTTAATTAACATAACTCTGATAAATGTGTAAAAGTGAAACAACAAAACCTTTGTTATGGTTTCTTAATATAAAACTGTCTCAGGTTTTTATTTCTGAAAGTAGCTTCACTTAAAAATGCTTATAAAAATTTAGAACTTAGATTGTAAGCTATAACTATTATTTTTAAATTCTAAAATGCTTTGCTCTTTGTATAACCTAGTAGTTCCCTGGAACTTTACCTATTTGTGTAACACTTGAGACTCAGATTTAATTCTCTGCTCTGAGAGTCAGCATAAGTCCATACAGCAACTGTTAAAAAAAACTGAGAGATCAAACTCCGACAAAGATGTGATGAAACTTATCTGATTAAAATTAAGGCAAATGAATATACAAGGTAAAGAATAATATTATCTGTGTGATATCACCTCACACCTGTAAGAAAGGCTGCTATGAAACAAACAGGGAACTACAAATGTTAGAGACGATGTGGAGAAAGTGAAAAGCTTATTCTCTGCTGATGGAAATGTATAATGATACAGCCGCTGTGGAAGTCAGTTTGGCGATTCCTCAGAAAACTAAATACAGGGTTGTCCTATGGCCCAGAAGTACCACTACTCTGTATATCCCAGAATAGTTAAGGTCAGTGATACAAACAGACATTGCAAACCAATGTTCACAGCAGTATTCACAACTGTCAAGAGATGGAAACAATCCAAGTATCCATCAACAGACAAGTTGTAATCAATCTGCGCATGTTCAATAATTAGATCACCTCTAATTACATCATCTAGGCCACTGTGCTCAATATTCTACACCCCGTCCAACTTTGCTCTAATAAAACTATCAGAATTACTGCAGTTTAGGGAGACAGATTTTGGGCCGCTAGGCCACCTGCTCTCCTACTATAGCACTTAGTATCAAACTCTTTCTCTTTTTTGAAAAAAAAAAAACAAAAAAAAACCCTATAGATATAGATTTTGCAAAACTCAGTTTCAAATATTTGTAAGCTTTTTCTGAATTTTTTTTTTTTGCCTCAGCAGGCACCGGGAAGCAGACCCAGGTCTCTGGCATGGCAGGCGAGAACTATGCCTGCTGAGCCACTGTGGCCTGCCCTTAAAAATTTTTTTATGGAAGTGCATTATAAATCCGAAAAGTACACATACCCTGAGTATACAGCTTGATGAATTGTCACAAACTGAAAAAAAAACCAAGTAGCCAGCATGCAGAGCAAGAAGAGAACATTATCAGCCTCCCAGAATCCCTCTTGTGCCCACTTTTCAGTAACAAACAGAGTTCCATCCCCCACCAAGGGTAAACCATTATCCTGACACCTAACATCACAGATTAGCAACTTAACATATACTCTTTTGTATTTTATTTCTTTCCTCAACATTCAGTTCAAGAGATCCATCCATACTATTGCATGTAGTTCCTGGTCATCCATTCTCATTAATGTTTAGACTTCCATAGTGTGCAAATATGCCACAATTTATTTTACTATTGTACCACTGATGGACATTCAGGTAATTTCTAGCCTTTAACTATTGTAAATAGTGCTAATATGAGAATTCTTGGTCATATTTTTTTGTAACACATAAACACTTTTGTATTGGGTATATACCTATGAGTGAGACTGCTGGTTCATAGAGTGCATATAGTCAAACTCAATATATACCACCAGCAGCAGAGTTTGAGAGTTCTAGTTACTCTACATTCTCACTTATACTCAGTTTTTCTTCTATTTTTAGTTTTGATAATTTACATATAAAAAAAATACACCAGTCAAAAAAAAAAAATACACCAGTCAACGGAAAAATCAATTTTCCAGAAATGGTATTAATATCAAAATTAATAAAGATTACTTTTTAAGAATCACCAAAAAAATTGTCCTGACAAATAAGGTTACTTGGAGGGAAAAAAATGTACCTTAACAGGTTTTCCATGAGAAACCTTAGGGGATTTCACTAATTATAACCTCCAAAACCCAACTCCTCAAAGCAGCTATTTTTAAAAGACTAATTAATTTTACACTATTAGAAATACTATATACATATAAAAGAAAAAAAATTTGGCTCTGCTGCACTGCATGTACTGATTAGTCCAAACAGGAAGAAGTATATCTAGATTTAGGAATACCACATTTAAGAAAACATAATGCCAAACCAGAGAGTCTCCAGGAAAGGGCAAATAGGATGGTAATAAATTTGTAAACAGTTTCATGTAAGGCACTGCTGAGGGTATTAAGACTCTGTATTCCAGAGAAAATAAAACTTAAGGGTAAGAGTATTTAGAGCATTCAAACAGAAGGTGAAATGTTATAGGAAAAATTCCTGTTGAAGTTTTGCCTAAATGAACCCTAATTTCCTCCAATTCTATGACAACTTAATTCTAAGCATTACTACTAAGACATTATGGTTAAAATATAAAACTATCCATATTATTTAATCAAAATCAATAAGAAATCAGCCAGTTCTATTATGTGAAATCAACAAAACAATGAAATTTAGAAGCCCTGTGTAGAAGACTGCATTAAAATACAGGACCTAGAATATCTTTTTTTTAAAAAAAGATAGTAATTAAAAAAAAAACTGATATCTACTTCACTTATATCCTAAGATGGCTTCATTTCCATTACCACTGCTTGATGGAAATGAAGACAGGAGACAAGAATTAACTTGATTCTTGATACTTTGAAAATTTCAGACTTTTCAAGCAAAGTAAAAAAGGGTTCCCAAAGTAGCAAAGCCTATATCACAGTAAGGGAAGAAACAAAGAGGAAAGAGAGATGTGAGCCACTGCAGACTACCCAACCACCCACAGAAACACTTTCCCTGGCAAAGCCTACATTTTTCTTCAAGAATGAAATATACATAGCCAAAAAATAAAAATAAAAAGGGAAGAGGCTTAGCTCCGAGGGAGGGTAAACTATGATCTAGGAAACATAAGATTTAAACACAAAGTATATTTGGAGAAACTGCGAGTATTGAAATTTTACTAGCAGAAAATAAGCCAAAACAAAATGAGAAGCCTATAGCTGTTAATAACAAGGGTTTTTAATTGTTAGTATAGGCAATTTAACAAATTTAACGTTTAGTTGGATAAAAGAAGTAGTAAGTAATGTCTTTAAATTCTTAGCTAAATATTTCCTTTCCTTACAGCCTCCTACAGTTCAAACATTCTGAATCTGAACCAAGATAAGCATACTCTATCATAAATCCTAGGGCCTGGCATTTCAACTTTAAAACAATTAAGAGGAAAACGTAATGAGGTAGTATAATACTTCCTTAAGTTTAGGACATGCTTATATGCATAAAAGATCAAATTTTACTACTGAAGTTTAAGTTACATTTTCAGTTTCAAAACGGCTTGCTTAATTTGTTTTACCATTATCTGAAATTGTTGGTTCATTAAAAAATAAGGAAAAGCTATTTGAGAAACAAGCAAAAAGTAAGAGAAGTGTCTAGGAACAGGCTAAAGGTAAAAAATACCTAATTTCCCCAAAATTCTCTTTAAAAATAGAGATTTTTTTTCCACATCTAATTACAAAGAAAAGCAATGAACATTTGATATGTTTATACCTTGTGAACACTGTGAATATAGTGCTTCCCTCTTTGCTATAGGAAACAGAAATAACAACCAAACCTATGGTTTTCCTCTAGTAATTGTACAGTAACTTAAGAGTGTGAACCCATCATTCTATACTTGTTTACTCTTCATGCTGATTTCATTAGTTACTTTTTTAAAGAGTTGTCTAATAAAATTCTAAAACTAACTTCAAATACCTTTTTTTAACAAGTCAGGGAATAAGCAAACATTGGCAGAAATAAATAATATCACCTCCCCAAGACTAAGGGTGAGGCAGAAAAGCAGTTAAGACAACAAAGCTCTAGTTTGGAGAGAAAATCTTTAAATATATTCTGCCCTTTCCAATTTTCTAAAGTTAACCTTTGAAAAAATTTTCCTTTATGGCATCCTTTTATTTATAACACTGAAAGTGATGAAGCATCTTTCCTGTCACTAGAGAAAAATTCTGGAGAATATTACTACCTCAAAATAAATATAGGAAAGTAAAGCTTGCTTTTCAACAGACTTGGAGCCCACTGTTTCATACCATTGTTGTGATAAAGATTATTTGCTTTGAGACTTGAGCTGCAACAACAAATTACTGGTAAAACAGATGTGCATCACTGTGCTCCAAGACTGGCATATGAAGAAATGTCTTACCAATCAAATGCAGAGTTCTAAGTTGCACAGGGTCAACATACGGGCCTTCTGGAAGGCAATGGCCACCCTACTCACTCTTTTATAAGCATCCTTTCCATTTATTAAGGGTATATACTTAATAACTACGAAAGGACACAATTGTTTTCCTGGGGGACAGACAGGACACATGATTTTGCAATAATTCTACAAGTATGGCTGCAAAACAATGTAATCTTAATAACTTAACTCTGTGAAATGAGGCATCACAAAAGTAATACAGGGATTCCCTAGATTTGTCCAACCTCATTTTCTTACCCCCTTTCTGAGTTTGAGAGATTCCAAAGCAATGATTATTGACATCATAAATATATCAAAATATATGACTCCTTTCTAAACCCTCCCAATCCTTGAAGGCAGTGGCTCTCAGGCTTTAGCCTACATCAAAATACCTGGCAATCTTGTTAAAACACAAATCGAATGACCCTAGACCCAGAGATTCTGATTCAGTAACTCTGGGGTGATACATGGGAATTTGCACAAGTTTGCAGATGATATTGGTGCTGCCTGACTGGGAATCACACTTCGAGAACTGCTGCCCTTAAGCAATATTACCTAGCTTAGACTACTTAAAATATAACCATGGCTACAAAGAGTTTATGATGAAATTCTGGCATTCTATTCTAAAACACAGAAATGATATAACACAATGATACCAAAGCTTTTGAAAAAAGAAGTGCCCTCAAATGTGACTGATAGTTTTTACATTAGTATGAATGTTACTGGGGTCTACATATTATGATAGCCATCTAATACACAAAAGACAGCTTTTAACAGTTATAAAACAAATATTTTTATCCTTTCTGCAGCCCATGGATCAAGAAGTCATTTTAACTTTCAAGTCTTATGATTTAAGAAGTATATTTGTAAGGCTACAGCTGTCATAGATAATAATTCCCCTAAGGGTTCTGGGCAAAGTAAATGGGAAGCCTTCTGCAAAGGATTCACAACTCTAGAGCCATTAAGAACATTAATGATTCCTGGGAAGAGGTCAAGATATCAACACTAACAGGAGTATGGGAGAAGTTGATTCCCACCCTCACGGATGACTTTGAAGGATTCAAAACTTCAGTGGAGGAAGCAACTGCAGGTGTGGTAGAAACAGCAAGGGAAGTAGAATTAGAAGTGAAGTCTGAATATGGGACTGAATTGCTTCAATCTCATGCTAAAACTTGAATGAATAAGGAGTGGTTTCTTATGGATGAACAAAGAAAAGTGGTTTCTTGAGATGGAATCTATTCCTGTTGAAGATGCTGTAACCATCACTGAAATGAATGCAAAAGACTTAGAATATTACAATAACGTAGTTGATAAAGCAGTGGCATGGTTTGGGAAGATTGATGACAATGCTGAAAGAAGTACTACTGTGGGTAAAACGTCATCAAAAAGTATCACAGAAAGTTCTACTGTGGGTCAAATGCTATGAGAAAGTATCACAGAAATCTTCTACGAAAGGAAGAGTCAACTGATGTTGCAAACTTCACTGTTGTCTTATTCTAAGAAGTTGCCACAGCCAACCCAACCTTTAGTAGCCATCATGTTCAGTCAGCAGCCATTTGCATTGAGGCAAGACCCTCCACCAGCAAAAAAGATGATGACTGGCTGAAGGCTTAGATGAGGGTTCATATTTTTTAGCAATAAAGTATTTTAAAATTAAAAACAACAAAAAAGCCCAAATATTTTTAAAAAGTATTAAAAGTACAGAAATGGCTAAAAATGTAAAGTTCCCAGTTATTCCTTTAAAACAGTAGTGTGGGTGGTGTGACAGTGGCTCAGAGGCAGAATTCTTTTTTTTTTTTTTTTTTTAATTTGCATATGGGCAGGAGGCACCAGGGATGGAACTCCAGACCTCCAGCACGGCAGGTCGGCAGGTCGCAGCTCTGCCTGCTGAGCCACGGCAGCCGCCCAGAGGCAGAATTCTTGCCTGCTGTGCTGGAGACCCTGGTTCGATACCAGATGCCTGATCACACATGCCAAAAAAAAAAAAAAAGAACTGTAGTGTGAAGAAGAGAAACTTAATAATTTACTATATTAGGCAGAGCTAGCAAGATATCTTAAATACGGAAAGTAGTAAAAGCAACAGAAATCAAAATTAGGAAAAATAATTGGGATCCTGAATCTACCAATAATTTAAGAAAAATCCAGTGAGAAACATCAATCCAATCATATGAAAAAAACATTGCTAGAAATATCAAAATAGAAATGTTTTAAAGTGTATAACTTACTGTTTTGATTCATTGTGACAAACTTCCAAGGTTGGATCATTATAAATAAAAGCAGCTTCTAAGTCGTTGATCCTTACTCGGTATATTCTACACTGTTTGCTGTTCAACTTGATTCTATTCAAGTTTGCAACTGTGGGAAATATAGTCAGTTCCACAAAACCCTGTGAAGATAAAGAAAAACAAATTCATTATATTTAATATTGGTATATTTGAGAACAGATTTAATTTTTACCACAAAACACAACCTACATTAGAGACAGAATCTTAATTAGATACATACACACAATGGCTCTCCAAGTATCTTAATTTCAAACATAACTGGCCTGGGAATGAATGGGTATGAATTATGTGAACTTTATCACTCTGATGGCTTACAAACAGTAAAAATTTTGTTATCTGCTAGAAAAAGGTAAAAGGATTCATTGCTCTCTAATATAGGAATTTTTAAACACACTGGAATCAGAGAAGGAGGAAAAAAACAACAACAGAGCAAAAAGAATCAAAATCAGGAGGTTGGTGAGTGAAATAACATGACAACAAAGGGAGAGGGGGAGGTAAAAAAAATATATAGCACTGAAGGTAACAAGTTTGAATTTCTGCTTCGGGGAGGTAAATCTGGCCATCAGTAACAATAAGAGCTACAAAGGGTTCTCAGGCAAGTAGGGAAAAATCTAATATTGCCTCTGAGCATCAGATGCTTGAAAGTGGTAGAAGATTTCCCTCCAAGTATTATACCTGAGGTGCTATATAATCCTTAACATATTAGGGATGTGGTTCACAATCTATCTGAAATACGTACCTAAAATATGAGAGACAGACAAGTACTGAATGCCTATCACCCTCTTGTATTGAATCAAATGGTAAATGCATAGGAAATATGGACTATATATATCCAGTGATTCCAGTATCTTGGGTTGAAAATGATATACTCAAACACAACATGGAGGGCATAGAACAGCAACATTGCAGGGGCTGCAGTGAACAGGAAATTTTCAGAGGCAGCAAAAGGAGTATCTGTGATAAAATTCAGGCAGTAACCACAGAGTACTTGATTATAACAATTAAAATGGCTACTATTTAATGAGCGCTACTATATGCCTATGCTAGACATTATACTGGACAGATAATTTTACAGTTATCGCTAATCCTCACAGAAGCTCAAAAAAGATTAGTATTACACTTTTTAAAGATATTAGTAATAAGGATAAGAAAATTGCTTCATTAATAAGTGGAGAATTGAGATTCAGATCTACCTACACAATCCCTAAGTCCATGCTCTTTCCACTATACCAAAATGTCTTTTAGCCCAAAGCTCTTAACTAATGTGCACAAAGGGTTTTTTGTTTTTTTGTTTGTTCTTACACAGGCAGGCACCGGGAATCAAACCCGGGTCTCTGGCATGGCAGGTGAGAATTCTGCCACTGAGCCACAGTCACACTGCCCTGCACAAAGGTTTTTCAGCTGACATTCAATCCAACTGCTCAAAAGCCTAGGGATTCCGCAGCCTCTTCACCCCAACTTTCAAATAAAAGAGCCACACATCCAAAAAAATGAGACTATCTACACAGATCGATGTGGCAGCAAATGAGAAGAGAATGAGGAACGGCCCAAAATGTTGATGAAAGCTCTGTGTTTAAACTATGAGAACCTCTAGGAAAGAAGACCAAAATTCTCCTTAATTAAGAATATAAGCCATTCAATGACCAATCTAAATAAATGAGCTTGTATCAGCTGCAAGAAAAGCTGACAGATAGCAGAACCAAGACAATGTAAAATAGAACAAGAGAGTGATATTATCAGTGTGGCTATGTAAGACATTCCCTGGAAAAGCTGCCCTTCAGAACAACTAATAAAAAGACAGATCTCACTTGCTTGGAACTCTGGAGGACAATATAGATGGGAAAAGGACTCCACATGCTGAATCAAAGAGAAAGGGAAAAAAAAAAAACGGGTAGGAAATTTAAGTCCCAGACACTCTAGTACAGCACCCTCCCCCTCCTCACCTGTTTCCACAGTTTACAAGTCACACAGAGGCAGCACAGGGATCAAAGTCCACAGAGACAGGGCAGAACACAAGCAGCTGAAGAGCACCATATTCAAAAGTGCCCTCAAGTTACACAATCTAACTCAACCTGTTTGGATAGCTCATTTAAACAACCCAAACAGAGCCCAGAATGGGAATGAGGGATTGTAATTCTGTATAGTTTAAGGTAATACCCAGATACATCCCGAAGTATGTCGAGCAGATAATTAAAAAGTATTGGAAAAGACCCTTGAAGAACAGGAGAAAAAAATATGGAACCATTAGGCTTTACCTCCAGGGAACCCCCCCGACAGGATCTCAAATATTAGGGACTCCCAAATCAATAGGCCAAGCCCTTAATCTTGAAGTTTGCTCAATGTGAAGCTTATTTGCGTAGTGAGGAAGCTAAGCCTATCTATAGTTATGCGTTAGTTACTTCCAGAGGACCTCTTTATTGCTCAGATGTGGCCTCTCTCTCTAAAGCCCAACTCTGCAAGTAAAATCATTACCCTTCCCAATATGTGGGACATGACATCCAGGAAAGAAAATCTCCCTGACAATGCGGGATAAGACTCCCAGGGATGAGAGTGGCCCTGGCACCACCGCCCTGGCCTTCCGACCAAAAGGGGAAAAAGAAATGTAACAAAATAAGGTATCAGCTACTAAGAGAGTTCAAACAGAGTCAAGAGGCTATTCTGGAGGTAACTCTTAACGCAAGTTTCACCTAGCTACTGCTAATTACCATGGTTTGCCAAACCCCAACCAATACCATTCCTGTTCACCCTAAAGAACACCTAGAGCTTATCTGAGACTCTACAAAAGTTTCATATACTAAGATTACTTTTCAGAAACCTACATCCTCCAGATGAGTTCCCAGAACACAAAGTCCTAAAACCCAGAGGGGCCAGCCTCTCCAAAAACATCAACTAGTTCCATCCGCTTATGTCGTATTATCGACAGGTCTTTGCAACATGGAAAAGTAAGACTGGGCAGAGCCCAAATACCCGTAAAGAATGGGAGAAATATCAAAGGAGAAGGAGGAATTATAACCAAGAAGATAGGATTTAACAAATGAGTATGAATGCTTAATCGTTACATTGATATTTCTTTTAGTCTCCAGTGTTTTAGAGCAGCTTGAAGGAAAAACCTGAAACTGTGGAACTGTAACCCATATCAAATTGTGAAATCTGATCTATAACTACTTGTTACAATGTACTTTGAAATGTATCGTTTTTTTGTATATATGTTATATTTCACAATAAAAAAAAGTTTAAAAATCTTAAAACGTGCCCTCAGTGAAAAAAAGAAATGGATGGGGAAACTGCTGGCAAGACACTCAACCCAGTCTCTGATTGCTAGATTACCTAAACAAAAAATGAAACTTTCTGGATTGACTTCATGTGGCTCTACAAAGTGGGATACCCTAAGGGAAAGTAACTGGAGGCTGAAAATCCAACCCAGGGAAAAAAGCAGGAAAACTGAACTGCTGTAAGACATAAAAGGTCGCAAAACTCAAAAGTGTAAGGAAAAGGGGGCACTGAGTGGGGGAGAGAATTTTTAAAAATCCTAGGAGTGGGGAAGACAATTTTGCACAAAAACAAACAGAACACCAGTAGTTCTGTTTGGCTCCTGTTTAAAGTTTCTCTTTCCTTAGACTCTCATATTGTTCATTCCTTGTTTTCTTGATATCCGTAGTTCTTTCTCTGTATTTTCCTTCATCCTATTTAATGGTGAAAGACAGGAAGCTTTCCCTCTAGATCAGGAACAAGACAAGAATGCTGACTGTCACCACTGTTATTCACATACTGGAAGTTCTTCCCAGAGCTATTAGGCAAGAAAAAGATATAAAAGGCATCCAGATTAGAAAGGAAGAAGTAAAACTTTCCCTATTTGCAGATTATATGATCTTATACATAGAAAATCCTGAAAAATCCACAAGAAAGCTCTTAGAACTAAAAATTTATTCAGCAAAGTGGCAGGGTACAAAATCAACATGCAAAAATTGGTAGTGTTTCTATAAACTAGTAATGAACAATTAGATGAAGAAATCAGGGAAAAAAAAATCCATTCACAATAGCAACTAAAAGAAGTATCTAGGAATAAATCTGACCCAGGATGTAAAGGACTGGTACACAGAAAAGTAAAAATGTTGCTAAAAGAAATCAAAGAAGACCTAAATAAATGGAAGGATATTCTGTGTTCATGGATTGGAAGAGTATCATCAAGATGTCAATACTACCCAAAGCAAGTTATAGATTCAGCGCAATCTCAATAAAAATTCCAAAAACCTTCTTTGCAGAAATGGAAAAGCCAATAATCAAATTTATATGGAAGGATAAAGGGACCCAAATAGCTAAGGCCATCCTGAAAAAGAAGAATTAAGTTCAAGAACTCACACTGCCCAATTTTAAAACATTACAAACCCACAGTAATCAAAACAGCTTGGTACTAGCACAAGGATGGACATACAGACCAATGGAATAGAATCGTGAGCTCAGAAATCAACCCTCACATTTATGGCCAACTGATTTTTTACAAGATGGCAAAAACCAGTTGATTTGGAAAGAATAGTTACTTCAACAAATTGTGTGGGGAAATTGAATTTCCATTTGCAAAAAAAAAGGAGGACCCTCCCACCCCACACCATATGTAAAAATCTATGCAAAATGGATCAAAGACCTAAATATAAGTGCTAGAACTATCAAACTTCTAGAGGGAAACACAGGGAAGTATATTTAGGACCTCATGTTAGGCAATCGTTTTCTTAGACTTTACACCCAAAGCATAAGCAACAAAAACAAAAATAAATAAATGGAACCTCACCAAAATTAAAAACGTTTGTTCCTTGAAGGACTTTATTATCATGAAAATAAAATAACAAACTACACAACAGGAGAAAATATTGGAAACCACATATCCAATAAAGGATTAATATCCAGAATATACAAGGAAATCCTTCAACTTAACAACAAAACAACAAACCAATTTAAAAATGGGCAGAAGACTTGAATAGACATCTCTCCGGAGAGGTACATGGCCAGAAAGCACATGAACAGATAGATGCTCAACATCATTAGTCATCAGGGAAATGCAAATCAAAACCACAATGAGATACCATTTCACACCCATTAGAATGGTTACTAGTGAAAAAATGGAAAATAAATGTTGGGGAGGATGCAAAGAAACAGGAATATTCATTCATCACTGGTGGCGATGTGAAATGGTACAGCCACTATGGAAAGACAATTTGGCAGTTCTTCAGAAAGCTGAGTATAGAATTATCACATGATCCTTCAATCCCACTTCTAGGTTATATATACCCAAAAGAATTGAAAGAAGAGACTCAAACAGATATTTCCACAATGATGTTCACAGCAGCATTATTTACAACTGCCAAAAGACAGAAGCAACTCAAGTATCCACCAACTGATGGACAAACAAAATGCAGTATGTACATACAACAGAATATTTTTGGCATTAAAAGGGAATGAAGTTTTGATTCATGGATGAACCTTGAAGACATTATGTTGAGTGAAATAAGCCAAACACAAAAGGATAAACACTGTATGTCTATAGTGATATAAAACAATTAGAGAAAGCAAACTCATGGAGTTAGAATCTAGAATATAGGTTACCAGGGACTGGGCTAGAGTAGGCAATGAGGAGTTAATGTTGATTGTGAAATTCTGGTAATGGATATTGATGATGGTAGCACAACATTGTGAAAATAATTAACAGCACTGAGTTATATATGTAAATGTGCTTAAAAGGGGAAATTTTAGTTTGTATATATATTACTAGAATAAAAATTTTTCAAAAATTTAAAAAATACAGTGAACCCTATTGTAAACAATGGACTATAGTTAATAGTACAATTATAAAAATATTCTTTCATGAATTATAACAATTGCAGCACACTAATGCAAGGTGTTAGTAACTGGGTGGTATACAGGAATTCTGTATTTTATGCATTATTTTTCTGTAAACCTGTAACTTCTCTAATAAAAAAAAAGTGAACCAGCACAGTTCCCCCACTACTAGGGATATACACAAAAGAATTGAAACCAGGGTCTCAAATAGTTGTACACTGATGCCATGGCATTATTCAAAACAGGCAAAAGGTGGATATAACCCAAGTTTCCACAAACAGATACACAGATAAAATGTGGTATTTCATACTATGGGATACTATTCAGCCATGAAAAGGAATGAAGTTCTGATACATGCTATAATAACCTTGAAAACATGCTAAGTTAAAGAAGCCAGACACAAAAGGACAAATATTGTATGATTCCACTTAAATGAAAATCTAAAATAAGCAAATTCATAGAGACAGAAAGTAGATTAAAGGTTACCACAGACTGGGAGGAAGGAAGGATAGGGAATAGGGAGCTATTATTTAATGAGTACGGTGATGAAAAAGTTCTAGTAATGGATGGTGCTGATGGTGGCAAAACATTGTACATGTAATTAATGCTACTGAATTGTACACTTAAAAATTATTAAAATGGCACATGTTATGTTATACACACATTACCACAATTAAAAAAGTGAACTAAAAATTGTCTCTATCTTATTGAATGATTAGAAGTTCACGTGGTAGTTACAATTCGATACCTTTTGCAGTCTGTGGAATAAATGAATGCTTAAGTGCTTAAATAAATACAGTTTATTTTAAAATGTGTATTCACTCCTCTTTTTTGGGGGGGTATAGGGAGTTGGGGGTGGACTGGCATCTATAAAGTCTTGGGTAAAAGAATCACAACAGACAGATTTGAAAAGAAAGAATTTAAAAACCGTGTTGTGAAAAGTAAAACATCTCTTTCAGAAATAGTCCCCAAATAAGATCTATTCCTGTTTGAGTATACCAGCTAAATTTTCATCTCTTTTCTAACTAAAGGTTTGGCTATGGAAAGAAAAGATTTTTCTTTCATGGACATCATAAAAAAAGTATTGTCATGGACATTATACATGTCATGGACTTTATACATGATGCCCAATGAATGCAGGTGGCTGAAGGATACACTGACTGAGAAGTAGAATAGCGAACTGTAGGGTATACATATGACTGAATATCGTGCTGCTACAGAAAGGAACAAACTCATGAATGAACTTCATGCAATGTTGTGAATGAACCTGTGGGATGTTATGTGACGCAAAATAAGCCAGACAGAAAAGAACAAACATTGTATGGTCTCATTTAGAAAATACTTATAAGAAAATTGGGGCTTAGATTGTAAACTCTTATAGCAGTCACAATTAGTCCAGAGCTGTAATTGCTACTTCTAGATTTTGAGAGACTGTGCTATATATGTTTAAACTGATATTTCCCTTGAACTTTGGGTACCTGCATCACCTAAGGCTCAGAGTAGGAGCTCTGCAGTTCTGCAGGTCAGCACTGCCACATACAACTGTTAAAGAAACTGAAAAAGAAATCAGGCTTCAATTAGAGATAAGGATGAAGTCAACTGGCTCAGGATTAGGTAAATCAGAATACAGGGGTAAGGAGGACATTGTCTGCAGTTTAGAATTTCACCTACTCTATGAAAACAAAGGAAGAAAGGTGTATTTTGTCCAAAACCTCAATTTTCTGTAGCACATAATCTAACTCAACCAGTCTGGATAGATCAAACAACTCAAACACACAGAGCCCAGAATGGGAATAAGGGCTTGTAATTCTGTATAGCTTAATGTAGCCTGGATACAACCCAGAGTATGTTGAGCAGATTAATTAAAAAGCATTGACAAAGTCCCTTGAGGGATGGGAGGAAAAAATATGGAACTATTAAACTTTACCCAATGGGGAAACCCCTAATACTGTCTCAAACATTAGGGGCTTTCAAATCAATAAGCCAAGACCTTAATCTTGAGGCTTGCTTTTGTGAAGCTTATTTATGAAGCGGAGATGCTAAGCCTATCTACAGTTATGCCTAAGAGTTACTTCCAGAGGACCTCTTTTGTTGCTCAGATGTGACCTCTCTCTCTCTCTCTCTCTCTCTCTCTCTCTCTCAGCTCAACCCTGCAAGTAAAACCATTACCTTACCCCTCATCTGCCCCGGATGGAATATGACATCCAGGAATGAAAGTCTCCCTGGCAACGTGGGATATGACTCCCAGGAGATGAGCCTGGCCCCTGGCAACATGGGATAGACAATGCCTTCCTAGCCAAAAGGAGGAAACAAATTTGTAACAAATAAGGTATCATTGGCTGAGAGAGTTCAAATTGAGTCGAGAGGCTACTCTGGAGGCTATTACACAACCTTCAGCTAGATATTGCTATTTATCATGGTTTGCCAAATCCTAATCAAAACCATTCCTGCCAACCCTAAAGAACATATAGGGCTTTATCTGAGATTTAACAAAGGTTCCATGTGCTATGATTACTTTCCAGAAACCTACAACCTCCAAATGGGATCCTAGGCTAGAAATTCCTGAAACCTAGAGAGGCCAGCCTTTCCAAGATCAACTAGTTACATCTTCTTATTCCATATTATCAACAGCCCTCTCCAACACAAAAAAGTTAGACTGAGCAGGGCCCAAACACCCTTTAATGACTGGGAGAAAGATCAAAGGAGAAGGTGGAGTTATAATTGAGAAGATAGGATTTAACAAATCCTATCAAATACAAATGAGTATGAATGCTGAATCATTATACTGATATTTCTTTTAGTCTCCAGTGTATTGGAGAAGCCAGAAGAAAAAAATCTAAAATTGTGGAACTGTAAAACATACCAAACTCTGAAATCTGTTCTATAATTAACTGTTTTGGTGTGCTTTGAAATTTATTGTTTTTTTGTACATATGTTACTTTTCACAATTAAAAAAACTAAAAAAAAAGTACTGTCAATAGCTAGTTACATGGGTGGGACATAAGAATGGGATTTGGCTTTTTAAACTATGGTTAATGATAACAAAATAGTGAATGGAATCCATATTTCACAAAGATAAAGACCAATATTCTTACATCACTAGGTCTCTGACTCCACCTAGAGTCCTAACCTATTACTTGCTTGTAGCGCTCAGACTCATTAACTTTCACAAGCCTCTAAACCCGTCAACCTTAGCCACTGGAATAACTACAAGCCCCCCAGGTCACTTCACTTCTCATCTTCTTGCTCCTTGCTCCCTCCTCACAACTTCACAACTGACCACCCTCCTAGAATCCTCATTCCATTTTAAATATCCTTCCCTGAATCTTCCACCCTTTTCAAAAACTCTATCACCACTTCTAGCCTTAAATGAAATGTCTATAGAACCCCATTTCACTGGAAGCTACTTTTTTTTCCATTCTCTGTAAATTAGGGTGGGAGAAAAATAGGCATTCTCTTATCTCCCATTGCTACTTCTAGACCATTCACAGGTTTTACAGAGCATTGACTAAAGTCAGGGCAGTATTTAACAGCAGTTAAATGCACAGGTTCTGGAGTTATACTCTCTGCATCCTAACTCCACCATTCAGTAACTACATAACCTTGGATTACTCTAGCTCTCTGTGCCTATGTCCCTATTTGTAAAACAAGAATAATGGTTATTCTCAGTGTTATTGTGATAGTTACGCGATTTAAAATTGTAGCTGGCATCTAACAGATGCCTAATATTTTCATTTCCTTTTCTTTTTCTTTGTATTCAGCAATACAGATATACCATTTTCTATTTCTCTTTATCTGTATCTACCAAGTTCTCCAACATTCACTGAAGGTTCATATTCCTTCTTCCAAAACCATCTCTTCCATCACCCTATGGGACTTTTAAGTAGACATCTGATCCATCCAATAATACTGCTTCAAAATTCTCTGACCTCAATTTCTACAATCTTTGCCTCCATTCCATTACAGGAGTTAAGATTACACTCTGAAAGACCCTCATCACTGCTCAGAACTGCTCCAATATCAAAATTTTAAACTTGACTATAAAAAATGGCTATCCTGGACAGGCCACGATGGCTCAGCAGGCAGAGTTCTCGCCTGCCATGCAGGAGACCCAGGTTTGATTCCTGGTGCCTGCCCAGGCAAAAAAAAAAAAAAAAAAAAAAAAGGCTATCCCCTGCCCGTCTCTATTTTTTTCCCAGTCCTCCAACTTCAACCACATAAATTCTCCTGTTACATGACTATTTCAGTTCTCACCACAATCCTTCATGGCAATTCTAGAGCTACTTTTTTCTCCACCTAGCTTAGATCCTTAACTTCTTCTGTGAACAATTCTCTTGCCCTTCTGTTTCATGTACCTATCTTTTCCTCCTGTTTAGGAATAATCCTTCCACTGGTCCTCTAGAGGCCACTGTTGGCATAATCCAGAATTCCTATTCTATGAATTACTCTCATCTATAATTATCTTTCCTTTCTGTAGGATTTTTTTTTCCTGTGCTTATAAATATACCAATAAATAAATAAATAAATAAATAATAAATTTAAATAAATAAATAAATAAATATACCAAAGTCTCACTTGTCTTTCTTTAACCTTTAGATCTATATCACTCTCAAATGAAGTAATTCATGCTTCTTATTCCCCTTACATTGGCAACAGAGATTTTTTGAAAAAGTTTGCCCACTGTTCTCACTTCCTTTTCCATGCTTTATAGACTCATCACTCTCTAAAATGGCTACTTAATGCTTCAGCCACTCTCTAAAATGGCTACTTAATGCTTCAGCCAATATAATATGGTGATACAATCATTACTCTGCTGCAATTCCTCTCTCCTGTACCTCCAGTAAATGACTACTGAATAAATTAACCTATCTGTTTTGGCTCCTTTCCCTCCTCGTTTAGCACACTAAAGTCATCATCTTCACTCCAATCCGCCCCACACACACCCCCAAAAAAGAAAGTGTCTCTTCATTTGCATCCCTACTTTTAAGCTTCATGTCTCCTTCCTTCCTTCTGTTTCCTCAACTCCCACTCATTCTTTTACCCCCTACTCCCATTCCAGATCTTACTAAAGCCATCACTGACCTTTTAACTATCAAAACCATCACCCTCATGAATTCTCTTCCTATCTTCTCTTTCTGTACTGTTTTAGTTTGCTAGGTCTGCTGTACAAAGTACCACAAACTGGACAGATTAAAACAAGAGAAACTTATTGTCTCTTTTGTTCTGGAAGCTAGAAGTCCAAAATCAAGGTATTGGCAGGGCCATGCTTCAGTCAAAGTCTGCAGGGAAAGATCTGTTCTGTGTGCCTTCTAGCTTCTGGTGTTTTGTCGGCAATTGACGGCATTCTCCCTTCTGTCTCTGTGTCAAATTTTCTCTTCTTTTAAGAACACTAGTGATATTCGATTAGGGCATGTTCTAAGATAGTTTGGTCTCATCTTAGCTAATAACATCTTTAGAGATCCTATTTCCAAATAGGATTACATTCACAGAGTTAGGACTTGAACATATCTTTTAGGACAACATAACTACATCCACAGCTTGCCTTAACTGGTAATACTGACTATTCCCTTTGAAATCCTCTCCTCCATACATTCAACAGTTGAAATACTTGCTGAGTGCTGGCACTGTCCTAAGAGTTACAGCAGTGATCAAACAAAGAAAATCCCTTCTCTCTTAAAACTTATAGATAATAAATATATGAAGACAATTTTTAAGGAAATGATAAGGTTATTAACAAGATACATCAATGTGATAGAGTATTTGGGAGAATTACTGTAGACTGCATAGTCTAAGAGGTAACATTTGAGCTGACGCCAGAATGACACAAAGGAGCTAACTACTAGAAGACCTGGAGAGGGAGTGTTCCACACAAAGGTGACAAGGACAAAAACAAATACAAAATTCCTTGCTTTATAGGACACCACTGTTGAGTTTTCCTACTCTCGAACCACTCTTCCTCAGTCTTCTTCATAGCATTTCTTCTTATTCATGACCTCTAAGTATTTCCCACGGTCTTACCACTGGTCCTGTATTTCTTTTCCGTTTATACTCTACCTGTACTATCCCCATGGCTTAAGGCATGAAAATCAAATCTCCCCTTCCAGATACCACTCTCTTCAGTCTCTATTTCTTTTATCCATTCATTCATTTAAAGAATATCGAACTGAGCACCACACTAGGCACTGAGAATAGAGGGTTGAAGGAGAAGGTGGAAGTCTATGCTTTCATGAAATTTCTAGTTGGGGAGACAGAAAGACAAATGAAGAAAGAAGTATACATCATAAGGTATAGCATTGGTACATCTAACCAGACATCATGGCTCATAATAAAATCCAAGAATTCTTTACCATGGCCCACATTGCCCAACACTATCTGGCCCTGGCCTACTCCTTAACCTCATCTCCTTCTACTCTTCAACTTCTCTTTTTCTTTTTCAGTCATACTGGCCCTCTGCTGTTCAATGGACCTAATAAACTCATTTACACTTCACGGAATGTATCACTGTTATGATTAGTCAAATAGGGAAAAACAAAGCACAGTAGGAGACAAAGAGTAACAGGAGAGATAGTCATTATAAATTGTTTGGTGGAAGAAGACTTCTCTGAGCAAATCACATCTGAACAAATCCATGAATGATGTGAAGGACAAAAGACAGACCTGAAGGCAAGTGTTCCAGACAAAGGGAAACCCAAGTGTGAAAATCATTCAAGTGGAAATGAGTTTAACATGTTCAAGGAACAACCAGAAAGCCATTATGGCTACAGCAGAGTTAAAAATGAGAAGAGCAGGAGATGAGATCAAAGAAATAGGCCAGGACCAGATCATGCAGAGCCTTACGGACCTTGGTAAAGATTTTTGGATTGTATTATGTATGTAACGTCTCAAATTCAAAATGTTAAAACTAAACTAATAATCTTGTACCTACAAGACTGTTCTCACACTATTCTCCCACCCCTAATTAACGACATTACCATCTGTACCAGATATTCTTTGTACTTTGAAATCACTTTCCACTCTGCTCTGTGCCCCAGGTCATCTGTGAACTGAATCAATTGGGCTTCTTTGCCTTCTAGCTGGATTGAGTCAATGGAGGTATCATCATAGTGCAGAGCAATAAGGGAACCCTGTCAAGATATTTACTGCCTAGGTCCATCTCTACCAGGCCCCAGGCTGGCAGTAGTTACATTTATCTACTAAAAGCCACAGCTTTTATGGCAGCCCTAAACTATAGCTACAAGCCTTACCAATCATCTCCCCTTGACCTTTCAGGCCTAGAAGTGCTAAAAACTCCCAGATGTTGACAGCCCAGAGGGACTTCATCAGCCCTCTTTGGTTTCCCTTTAACCCCAACCCACTTTTATAAATAGACATTTAATTAAACTTAATCTGTTTTGAGTCTGGTTGCTTGCTATCTACCAGGACCTGGACCAGTAAGAGTAATTGGGACCAAAAAGGTCCCAGGAAACACATGCACAAATGGGATTTTGGGATTGGGCTGATTACATTATTTGAGAAGTACCCAAAAAATTTCTTTGGACTCCAACACAGGCCAGAAAGAGACCTGCTCCAGGAAATACTCTATGTACCAAAAATGCTTTAGGACCTTTCCAGTATGTACCATTAGATATCTTGAGACCATATAGGAACAGATTCTAAGGAGGCTGAATTATAAAACTGAAGTGGTCTCATTTATCAATATGAGACTTGAGATTTAATACAGACTCGACAGTAAACTGGTTATTGAGGCTGGGATGCCAGAATTTCTCAACACAAAAGCAGTATAGAGCAGTGGTTGGGCAAGGAGCCTCAGCATCACCTGAGAACTTGTTAGAAATGCAAATATTTAGGCCACAACCCATGCCTACTGAAGCAGATGTAGAGCATTTACTACAGCAATTCACAAAACTTGGTAATTGGTATTGTAGCTGATGACCTAGAAAATGATTCTTCCTCAAAAAATCAGAAGCAGGTTGCCTTAATAGACAATAGGACCTCTTTCCTATCACAGTCAGAATTATATCAACTCTCCTGCATGGTCATAACATAGTCCAAAAGAGTGCACAATAGTCTAAAGAGCATTACATTATTATATTGACAACATTTATGCTAACTGCACCTAATAAGAAACAAGTTCTCTAGATGCTTGAAACATCTGGATGGCAGAGGATAAGAGTTAAACCACATAAAAGTTCAAGGGCCTGTTATATCAAAAAAGATTCTAAGGGCCAAATGGGTCTGAGGCATATAAACACAACCCATCTAAAGTGGAAGATAAATTGTTCCATCTTGCATTGCCTGCCAGGAAAAGGAGAAAAAAAAAGTGCAAAACTTGGTGGAGTTCTTTAGATTCTGAAGGCAACATATACAGTTGGGTATACTGTTTCCTAGGCAACCTACCAGGCTATCAGCTTTGAGGGAAGTCCAGAGCAACAAAGGGTATACACAGGTTCAAGCTGTGGTTTAAGCTGCCCTACAACCTTGGTCTAAAGACTGAGCAGATTCAGTGGTACTGGAAATATCCATGGCAGACAGAGATGTGTTATAGACTCAAAGACTCTGACATTTTTCAACAGAACAAGAATTTTGGAGTAAGGTCATTATCTTTTCTCCTTTTTTTTTTCCTTTGTAAAGCAACTTCTGATTTGCTACTAAACCCTGGTAGAGACTGAACATATGACCACAGGACTCCCAATAACTGTATTTCATGAAATGCAAATCAGGAACTTCAAATCATAATATTGGACATGTGCAGCAGCTTTCCACTTTAAAATGGAAAGAGTTATCTATACGAAGCCCAAGTAGGTTCATAAAGCACAAGCAAACAGCATGAATAGGTGACTACGAATCCAAAGGTACTTACTCCCATTGTTTCTTCATTTCTACCTTAACCCACACCTGTGGCTTCATGGAGCGTTCCCTATGATCAGCAAACAGAAAAGAATAAAGCGCAAGCCTAATCAATGTATAAATCTACACAATATACTAATGGCAGCTGCATCAGGGTCCCACTGATAGGGTGGTGGAATAAATTCTTACAGTAGGCAGACCTTCGGAAGATACAAATTTTTGTACACTCTGTGTAGTAGAAGTGGCCCAAAGTACAGATTGACACTAATGAATAGGCAACAGCTAAAAAGCTGGCTAGGTGGTTAGGAGTTTGGAAAGAATAAGACTGGAAAAATTAGAAATAAGAAAGATAGTGGGAGAACCATATGAATGGATTTCTCAGGACAGAAAATACGAAAATATTCATGTATCACATAAATGTCCACTAGAGGGCATCCACTGCAGAGGAGGCCCTCAACAATCAATTGACAAGATTACTTATCCACTGGATGTCACAGACTCTTTACTCAGCCACTCTGGTGATTGCCTGATGGGTTCACATACAAAGCAATCATGACATGAACAGAGGCTACACATGAGACCAACAAAATAAAAATAGTCCCGCCCCCTCCCCTAACCGAGGCTAATTTGGCTAGTAAGTGTCCATCTGCCAAGGGCAGAGGCAAATACTAATCTTCCAATATGTACCTTCTCAAGAAGCATTTAGGTAGTTACTTAGTGTAAGACTGACTTATATTACCTCATATCATGAAGGGGGACAGTGATTTGTCTTCACAAGAACAGACACATATAGTACATTAGCTCCCTACCCAGAATATACTTACAGAATGCCTTACATATCATTGGGATATTCTACACATGTCTCCAAGGAATTCATTTTTAGGGAAGTTAGTACAGAAGTAGGCTCTTACGCACAAAATTTACTAGTTTTATCTTGGGCCCTATCATTCAGAAGCAGCTGGCCTGATCAATTGCTGAAGTTTTAGTTACAGCACCAACTGATACCTCCAACAGGATATTGTCCTAAAACAGTGGCTAATATTTGGGTCATCTTCCGAGAGTCTAGTCCTAGTACCCAAGAGAGGAACGCGTCCATCAGGGCTTACAGACATGATTCCATTAAATTGGGAGCTGTGACTGGCCCTTGACCACTTTGGACTCTTCATGCTACTGAATCAATAGACAGAGAAAGGGGTCATTGTACTACTGAAATGACTAACCCCAATTACTAAACAAGAAATTGAGGTTCTACTACACAACAAGGACAAGAATTATATC
Organism: Myrmecophaga tridactyla; assembly: GCA_004026745.1. Taxonomy (NCBI): domain Eukaryota; kingdom Metazoa; phylum Chordata; class Mammalia; order Pilosa; family Myrmecophagidae; genus Myrmecophaga; species Myrmecophaga tridactyla. The sequence continues at coordinate 30,372 of PVIY010006500.1, read as the reverse complement.
TGAAATCCAGGGGATTCATTGGGATGCCTCTTATTTTTCCCTCAACCAACAGGCCTAGCCAGTTGAATATTGCCACAACCCAACAAAGACAGGACAACCAAAGATATAGATCCTATAGGAATTTAGAATCTATAGTATCCCAGCACAGATGGTGGCAGAAGGAAAGCATGTAATGCAGAGAGGAATAAAGAAGTTGTGTTACTTCAACCTTGGCTTGAGATCATCAAAAGAAAATAGGGGTCTGTAGCAATTAAGTTTTACATTGCTTCTTTATTCCACTTTTCTTTCTACTACCTTGTACGAATAATAACCATAGTTTATACGTTTTAGGTGGGAATATGACTGAATTGCCACCTCCCTACACTAATACAATAGCTCAGGATCAGCAAATTTTTTTTAAAGGGATATGTAAATATTCTAGGCTTTGTAGGCTATATAGCCTCTGTCACAACTACTCAACTCTGCCACTGCAGCTCCAAAGCAGCTTTAGGCAAATACACAGACAAATGGATATGGCTATGTTCAAATAAAATTTTATTTACAAAAGAAGGTAGTTGGCCACTGCTAATCTCTTAAATAGCTGATAGCACTTTGTATGTCTCTTGTGTTAAGAACACTAGCTTTCCATCTAAACAAAGGACAAGAGTATACACTTTGTGGCAAAAGGGGTAGAATGTTCTGGATTCTCTTCTTTTGCCTCTTCTGATCCATTATCCACCCTACTCTGTGGCCCATAAATTGTGTTAACTGGGCTCTTGCCCTCTGCCTTCTGGTTGGATTGGTGAAATGGGAGGTACCAAAAAGAAACAAAAGAGCAGAAGGAAAGTGAACTTGTTATATTCATTTCCCCAGCTGCTTCTCTGCCATACTGCAGGTAGTCAGTAGGTTCACTCTTCTACTACTGGCAATAGCTCCCGTAAGGTAACCCTTTTCTCTAGCTACAGCAGATTCCAGTAATCTCTCTCTGTTCCTTTAGGCCAAGAAGTGGTAATGGTTCCTCCTCACAGTTGTTAACCCAGGGTGCTTTTCCATCTCTTGTTGGTTTCTCTTAACCCTGTTTGTTCTAAGTTGTCCCGTCATTAATTTTCCTTAAGAATGTGCCATCTATTTCCTGCTTGTCAGGATTCTTACTGATAGACCATCCAATCAATTTTCCCAGTAAGAAACCTAAAATTCATTTACAACTCCTATCATTCTAAGTCATCCACAACTTTCTTCTGTATACCACTTCCCCAAGGATGGAGAGGGTTAGGGGGTGGGAATGATAAACAGAAAGGAACTATCATGACTCTAAGGTCATCCTTGAACAAAAATGATTCCATCACCTGCTAACTTTCTGCCCTTAGGGAAGTTACTTAATCTCCATTCTTTCAGTTACCTTAGTTATAAAAATAATAAAGTAGTGTCTACTTCATAGGGTTATTTTAAGGATTGAATGAAGTAATTGGAAGAGTTTCTCACATAGCAAGCACCAGTAAAGGTTCACTATAGTTCAATCAATCATGTTAACTCTATTCCTTCCCCATTTTTCCTGATACTATCTAGATTAAGGGCTTTTCCTTCAGATTACATTAGCCTTTTAATTAGACTCCTTAAATCTCCTGTCTTCCCTACCCAACTCATATTACACAATGCACTTAAAATATACTTCTATATGATACAAGTTAGATAAAGATCTGGAAGAATACTACGAGAAATATTCTTTACGTGAGGAGACTGGACCAAATGAATCTGTAGGAGTCTTACAAACATGAAGCCCTATGATTCTTATGAAAAGGTTACATTTTCTATCTATTCAGATCATCCTAAATAAACATATGCATACATGAATAACAACTGAGAGGGAAGTTGATACGATCACTCAAAGAAAACCAGTTTTCCCTAAGATCCCAGTCTATTTAATACTATAACCACGACAACCACCACCACCCCCAAAATGAGCGTAAATTAAGTACTTGGGTTTTCAAGAATTTTCCTCGAATGGACTATATAAACAATCCTTACTTCTAAATGTATATGAGGGGAGGAGGGAGCCGGTTTACAAGACTTCAAATAACTCATCTAAAACTTCACTAAAAATATCTCACCTAAAAAAGCTAGCCAAGAATCAGAAAACAAAACTGGCCTCTTAGCAGCCAAGTTTAGCCTTGTTGACAGATGTCTCATTATGGGCTTATTCTTATCACATGCACAATTGGAAAATGTCTGGTAATACAGACTTTCAAATTCCACAACAGATTAGAAGGAATAAAATTTTAATCAGAAAATAGAAAAAAAAAAAAAAAAGGATGGGAGGATTGAGGAGGGAGCTAGGTATGAAAGGCCATGAGCCTTGGAGGCAGATGAAGTGAATTCTAATTCTTAGCTATTCATGACACAGTTATCTGGAAGAATAGTTTCCAAGTCTTCTAGTTAGTGGACTTGAGACTGTTTATAATTGAGAACATACTTACCACAACAGACTTTCTCTGGAAGTTTATATTGTTGATGCAGACGACCTGATGGGTTGTATATTAAAAATATAAAATAGAATAAGGAAAGAAAAAAATTACTTTCTATTAATAACTGAAAGCGTAATTCTACCCAAGTATTGAAGGACTATAATCTAAGTAGCTAAAAATCAGACTTGAATCTTCTATTTTAAAACCTCACAAATTTGGGTAATTCTTGCAACAGCTACGAAAAAGGTTTCTTTTGAAAGAAACAGTTTGGTATTTTAAGAAAAATGTTTATTAACCTGCAAGGCCATTAAATCTGGATAAAACTGTCTTTCAAAACATCCTTTCCCCTGCAGACACTGTTTTTATTACAGTGAGTGGGTATGATTTCCCAGTAAGTTTCTTTAGGTATACCAAGTCAATTTCAAGAAATCACAAATCACAATCAATGAAAGCAAAACCCAAAACAGGGAGAGAGAGAAAAATACTTATAATTTATATGGTCTTGGGCTTTCGAACCCCTTGTCTCCTTTCTTCCTGTTCATTCTGGCGGGCTCTGAACCACTCGGCGGCATGAAGCAGTCCCGCGGAGTGACTTCCCCGCTTCCCGGGAGCGGTGGGGCATCACCGATCTCGGGCACTTCACACGCCCCGCTCCCCCACGGTCCCGACAGTCACGCCCCGCGATCGCGCCTCCCTCGGCGCTCAGACCGGCCTCGCCGGCTCCACCGCCGCCTCAAACTCTCTCCGCCGACGCGGCTTCCCTTAGCCGCCTCCTCCCAGTTTCTGTCACCGAGACGCACCTCTCAGCACCGGCTCAAAGGGAACGACTGCGGCCATGTTACAGGCACCTCTGACCTCCGACGTCAGCGGAAGCGGGACGGCGGAGGAGGCGGGAACCGGAAGCCTGGGGTACCTGGGCGGGGTTTACGCGAAAAAAATTAAGCTTTATGTGTGTGCTTTCTAAAATGTGTTTGTTGGGTGAGGAGGGTAAAATTTAAGTTGAGAACAGCGGAGAGAAATATTTAGTGGGTGGCATGAGAAGAGCAAGAAAGAAGGCAGGGAACATTAAATGTTAGTAGAGTTACGGCCCAGCGCAGTACTTCCTGAAAAACAGTGACTGAGTTTGTAAAGAAGTTATAAATCGCGGGGGGGGGTGGCTAGGGATGGGAGTTCTCTCGAACGAGGAGCGATGTGGCTCTCCCTTGCAGTATGAACGACACCATAAACTCCCTGCACCAGTGTTTAAAGCTATAGAAAATATTATTAGACTCCGGAGCCCTCACTAGGCACTGCTGTGCCAGTATTTATTAAAAAATAAAAAAATAAAAAAAAAATGCTTGCACATGACCCACACACGTAGAAAAAAATACATTTATTAAAAGACAGGATAAATGTTTGAAACCATCCTGTTTGCAATACATGCGTATGAAAAGCAAAATGGTTGTAAATTTAAGTAACAGTTAAATCTCGGTTAATTAATTATGGATTATCCTTTTTTTTTTTTTTAACCTAGAATCAGATTTTACCTTGGCCTACCCCCTCCAACTGTCCCGGTGATGTAATAAATTAGTTAAGGTAAAATTAATTTTTAACACTGGTCTAAACCAAAACAAATTAGGAAAATAAAGCCATAAAAGAACTTCATTGACCATTCTCAAATCAACTAGAAATTACTTGTAGTTGTCTAGTGAGTATTACCTGCGCCACTATTTTCCATTAATAGGATTGTAAACTGCTCTATGAACCTTCTTCGTGTAGGAATGAGGATAAACCCATTTCATCTTAAAGTGATGTCTACATCAGCCAAGTGAGCAGAGGAACAAATATCAAGCAAATTCCATCAATGCAAACAACTAAATGAGGTAGACTCTAGTGACTTCCTGTTTTGGTAGATGGTTCAAAGTGGAGAACTCACTCACTTAAGAAATGACATGTAAATAAATAAATGATTCTCTTCTATAAAACTTTTATTATTTCCCTGAAAAAAACTAAATATTAATGATTAGAACATAAAATCCTAATTAAAGAAATGGTATCTTATATATCATAAAAAGCAAAACTTCTTTTTATAAACACAACCATGTAGATCTTAGAGATACAGTAAATATAGGAAACACATTTAGTATATCTTTTGTCCTTGTTTACATTATGTACATAATACAAACATAACTTGAAAGATATAGAAATATCCCATTGCACATAAGAAATATGAAAAGTATAAGCTGAACATTAATGTCTTAAAGGACTAGATTTTTTTTAAGTCAAGAATATAAATACATTAAAAAAATTTTTTCTTATAACCATCAACTTCATAAAACAACTTCAGTCCCAAAGAAAAGATAGCTGGTTTTTTTTTTAAGAAATAGGTCGTCTTGAATTATAAACTTTAACACCATTTTGCATCGAAGAGCGAGAATATTTAGTGAGTAATGTACCTATGGTTTGTTTCTCTCCACATAAATCTCTGTGGGGGAAAAATGGATAGCATGAATATTTTAAGGAATGCAAATACAATATTCACAGCAATCGTTATTTTTTTCTGTCTGCCTCTAAGTCCATCTTCTAACACGCATAAGGGTATGTGTCTATGAGAGGTAGGTGGGGAGAAGTTACTAAGCCTCAACTGAACTAGGTACATTACATATATTATCTCATATAATCTTCACAGTAACAGTCTGAGTAATGTATTATTTAACTTTGTATTAGATATGAGAAAACCAAGGTTGAGATAAGGTAAGTAGGTTCATGCAGCTAGTAAATGGCAGAGCCAATTTATAGCCAGGTCTGTATGAGTTCAAAATCCATGTTATTTCCATTATATCACACAGCCTCCAACTTAGAAATACAAGCAATGTGATGCAGTGGGATCTGGATTCAGAGAACCTGGATACTGGGCTGTGTAAACTTGTCTAACTCACCTACTGTCCCCGCCCTAAATGTCAGCTTCCTCGTCTGTACCTCAAAAGAAAAAATGAGTATGGCTAGTACATAATGAGGGAAGCAGAGAGGGTGAGGACAGGAGTTGGAGAAGGAAGTGAGGGCCAGATAGTATGGGGCCTTGAAGTCTATGGAAGAAGTTGGGCTTTAATTCTAAAGTGTAATGGGGAGCCACTAGGAGAGTTTTAATTAATGAAAAAGTATACTGTGATCTAAGTCTTAAATAATGGGAGTGATAAATTTTGATGATTACAGAATCTGGATTGATGAGTACATAGAGGATTCATTACACTGTTACTTTTTGAATGTTTAAAATTTTCCAAAATAGAAAGGGGGAGGGTGGGCAAAAATAGAAGCAGCAAGACCAATTCAGAGGCAGGTGAGAGATAATGTGGCTTGGAATAAGGT